>JABUQX010012098.1:50000-79326 GCA_015478945.1 Trachelipus rathkii | reverse complement strand
TCTAACTATTCGGACCCATACTCGCTTGTATTCTATCTAAGATCTTGAAACCGTTCTCAACATCTCATTCTAAGATTCGATCTGAATCCATATCGACTTCTTTCTGATCGGGCCAGTACGGCTTTCGGCGCTCGCCGAGGTCTACTGGGCGGATATACTTTCACTATTTAAGCTGATTTAATGTGTTTCATGGCCGTTCTAGAACTACGGGGAGACGTTGCGTGGTGCTCTACATAATCCAGAACATAAACCGCAAGGGCTATGCACGCGGTCCCACTGCTCTCCAAGCTCCCCTCCTTTGCGTTTCCTCTTTCCTCCTTTGCTTACTTATGTCTAGTTTTCTTTCAAATCCGCTCAATATCGGCTGTTGTGATGGGGCGACTTCTTCTTTTTTTTCTATCAATAGTGGTGTTCCTCAGGGTTCTTCTCTTATCTCCTACTTATTCCTACTTTTCATAATTGATCTTCTCACCTGCACCATCTAACCGATCCACTCGGTATTGCTGATGACCCTCGACCCTTCATTCTTCAACTCTTTTCAATCTGCTCCCTCTTTTACCTTTTCAGAATTGCCTTCTCGTGATCTTCCGACTCTTATTCTCGGCTGATCTGCGACAGAAATTCCTGGGTGGATTCGTCTCAACCCTTGTGAAATTCCAATTTCTTTTAGGAAACCCCAACTTCTACAAATCTTCCTACTCTAAGACACCTCCCAACTTTCCTATTTCTTCGACGGTTCTCTCGTCTCTCATGTTGACAATATAAACATCCTGGCCTTAACATAAACAAAAAAATATCTAGGAAACCTCACATCACAACGGTTGCTAGGGGCGGCCTCAAAAGAAACTGGAATATTTCTGTTTAAGACTGACCGGAGACTTTTAATCCTCATCTCAGTTACTCAGCTATACAAGTGCCTCATTCGCCCTTGTATGGAGTACTGCTCTCATATCTGGGGATGCTCTGGTTTCACCGGCTTTTGGGATTAGGGTCGAGTCAAAGGCCAAAAGGCTTAATAAACTGTTTTGCACTTTCCAGTTCACTTTGACCCTCTATTCTTGCGGCGCGATGTTGGTGCATTTATCTCTTTTCTATAGTACCGCAGGGCAGGTGCTCGAGGGAACTTATCACTCGCGTCCACCACCTTTTACGGCCCTCGTAGCACACAGGGGCTGCTGCTGTGTCTGCGCATGAGTTTTGTGTGCATATTGGTAACTCCAGGCTAAGTGCGCTGCCGGTGCTGTCCCTTTTCCTGGCCACCTCTTTCTGTTGGATTCTCTTCCATCTTCTGATTTCCTGCCTTGAATTTATCCTCTCACTTTAAAGCCCTTGCGTCTGTGCCTCTATCTGGCGGTAATTCACGTTAGTGCATGAATATCTGAGGTGTCCAACACCCCTCCTTGAATAGGCGCTCTGCCCGCTGAGTGGTGGTGGAAAAAAAAAAAAAAATTATTATATATATTATATATATTATATATATTATAATATATATATATATATATAATATATATATATCATATATAGTATACTATATATCCCCAGGTTGGGCTTCAAGTACAAGTCTTGGACTTGTACTTGTACTTAAGTACATTTTTTGGTAGTACTTGTACTTGTACTTGTACTTTGTGAATAATCAGAACCACTGCTACTTTGTACTTGTACTTGTCCTTGATCTTTTTGTACTTCCGCAGCTACTTTCTTGCGTACTTGCAAGTACTTTTGGCATTTAACTTGCCATATTTTTCCTTTTTATCATTTTCCTACGTATTGATATTATTATTTTTATAATGTATTTTAAATAAACATCTTGATAACTGCTAAAGTATGCCCATTATTTTATTTTTATTATTTATATTTTATATATATATATATTTATTATAATATATTCATATATATATAATATATACTATATATAATATATATATTTACCGTATATATATAATATATTATATATATTTATATTATATAATAATATATATATATATATAATATATATATATATAATATTATATATATATATAATATATATATATATGTATATGATATAAGTATATATATTATATATCATTTCATCATCATCATCATCAACCACCCTTTTTCCCCAAGACTGGGGTAAGGTGCGTACATGTACCAGAAACAAAAATAAGTAGTAGAAGAATATGACAAGTCGAAAAAAAAGCCAGCCCTACCTCCCTTTTATACCTATTAGTGGGAACTCGCCGCACAAAAATCCACCCTAGAGGTTCACGGAACCGGACGGGACCCTCATTATGGCATCTAGCCAATGTGGGGTTCATCCCTTGCCCCAAGTGGGCCACAACCATACACCCTCACAAAACCCTGCCGACATTTACTCCTATTATGCCACTTTCTCGCCCCTGCCAAACTCACATTTCACTACTTCCAGACATTCTTTTGCTGACTCAATTTCACTTTTTCTTCGGGTCTCCGCAGTTCGATTCCCCACACACTTCACCACTATACATCCACTTAACCCACCGACTATCATCCATTCATTTCCACATGACCAAACCATCTAACATACTTTTCATTTATTTCTCTCATTTATGCCTTCTTTCATACCCATACAAACTCTGTAAACGCTTCATTCCTCATTTTATTTCCAATTTCTTCTCACACCTAATACGCCCCCTAAGATTGTTCATCTGAAACACATTGTGCTTTGATCTATACCTCTTATTCCAGGACATAGTCTTTCACTACTATACATTAAACACAGGTAACAACTTACCATTACGCAAGACACTAGCGCACTCAAGACTTAGATCTCTTTACATCCACCAAGAATTAATTGCACCAGCCTCCTTCTGCAATTTCACAACTTACCTACTTACACTCGGGCATTCATCCGTTTCCCTCGTTCCAACATATATATACTAAATATTTAAACTCAGTCACTTGTACCAGCAGCTGCTCATCATCTAGCATAACTTCACACCGAGGACTGGTCTCACTCACAACCATAACCTTTACTCTTATCACGTCTACTTTCAAACCATTTCCTTTTACACCACCCTCCCAAATCTTTCTACCAATCCTCTCAAACTCTCTCAATTCACCCTCACGAAACCATATTATATATGGCCTAATATAATATATATATATATATATATATATATATATATATATACTATAATATTATATATATATATATATATATATATATATATATATATATATATAATATATATAATATATACTATCATTATATATATTATATATATGATATATATATATATATATATATATATATATATATATATTTATATATATATAGTATATATATATATATATATATATATATATATATATATATATATATATATATAATTATATTATATATATATATATAATATATATATATATATATATTAATATATATATATATATATATATTAGCGAGATTGGTGATACTGGATATTGAAGTTGTGTAACAAAACGTTTATAAGGTATAGTTCGGAGGGATTGGAGGAGGTCAATATTAGTACCTTTATAAGGGTAAGGGAAAAATGTAGTGTAAGTATTATAGGCTAATTAGTTTATTGAGTGTTGTAGGGAAGATATATGTGGTATTTTGGTTGAAGAGTGCGTCGAATGAGTGAAGAACTAATTTGGGAAGAATAAGGTGCGTTTAGAAGTTGGTAGAGGATTGTGTGGATCAATCTTACATTGAAACAAATGATTGCGATAATGAGGGAGGATAAGAATTGTATTTAGGATTTATGAATTTGCACAGGTGTATAATAGGATTAATAGGAATCTATGGCAGGTGTTAGTGATTATGGTGTTGGTGGTTAAGCTTCTGAATAGAATCAAAAGTATGTATGGCGATAGTGAAGCGTGCTGTTAAGAATAATTAGAGGTCGAAAGTGATTATTTCAATATTAATAGCGGAGTGCAGGCAGGATGTGTTATGTCTCCTTGGCTATCCAATCTGTATATGTGGATGAGGTTATGAAGAATTAGAGGTAGGGGTGACAAGGATAGAGTTAGAATGATTGGAGAATTTATGAGAATGGAGTATTCCCTACCTATTATATGAGGGATGGATTTGGTTTTTTGTGTGGGAATCTAAAGAGTTGAGAGGACTGTAGAGAAGATTTGGTAGGGTGTGTAAGAGAAAGGGTTTGATAAACGTAGATAGAAGTAAGGTTATGGTTGTGAGTAGGACAGACCTCAGTGTGAAAGTTATGTTAGATGGTGAAGCAGCTTGGAAAAAGTGTCTGAATTTTAAATATTTAGGATTATATGGTTGAATGAAAAGGAAGCGGATGAGCAGAGTGTAGTAGGAAAATTCTGAATGGTAGAAAGGGTGGCTGGTGCAGTTAAAACGTTGGTGGATGTAAAGGGACTAAGTGTTGAGTGCCCTAGGGTCTTTACATGAGCGGTATGTTGTTACCCATGTTAATTGTATAGTAGTGAGACTATGCCGTCTTGGAATAAGAGGTATAGATCTAAAATACAATTATGAAATGAATACTCTTAGTGGCGTGTTAGTTACATTGAAAGAAATGATAAAATGAAGGAATTGAACGTATTAGAGATTTGTTTGGTGTGGAGATTGGGGTAAATGAGAGAATAAATGAAAGCGACGTTTGAGATGGTTTGGTCATGTGGAAAGGATGGATGACAGACGGTCGGTTAAACGGATTGTATAGTGGTAAGTGTGTTGGGAATCGAACCCGGATGGAAGACAGAAGAAAAAGTGGAATGAGTCAAAAAAGGTCTGGAGGAGAGAAATGGAGTTTGGCAGAGGCGAGAAGAAAGGTGCATAAAAGGAGTGAATGGGGGTTTTGTGAGGGGCTATGGTTGTAGCCCACCTGGGCCAAGAAATGAACCCCACATTGACGAGAGGTCATAGTTGAGGGTCAATGGCGTCCGTGAAGATCAAATTTGGATTTTTTGGCTGCGACGAAGTCTCAGGAATGTATAATGCATCTCACGTGCTGGGTTTCTTTTCTACTTTTAATTCGGATGCAATAAAAGATATTACCGTTTACAAAGGCGGTATGCGCTCAGCACCTTGCCTCCAGTTTTGGGGAGATAAGATGGGTGGTGAGATGATGATGATGATTGAATGGATATGTATTATATTTATATATATATATATATATATATATATATATATATATATATATATATATATATATATATATATATATATATATTTAATATATATTATATATATATATATATATATATATATATATAATATTTATGTATCAGGATATTATATATATATATATATATATATATATATATATATAAATATTATAAATATATAAAATAGATAAGATAACACATATGTACATATACACATATATATATATATATTATATATAATATATATATATATATATATATATATATATATATATATATATATATATATATATATATATTATATCCTTTTTGAGCTAATATTCTTTGGGAAGCGTAATTTTATAATGAAAAGAAGCACTAACAATCTGAACATCATCCAGAACTTTATTCAACGTTTCGATGACTCAAACTGTCATCATCCTCAGGAAAAGACACTACAAATAAAAATAGCCAATATTGTTATTTGCTATTTTT
This sequence comes from Trachelipus rathkii, assembly GCA_015478945.1. Taxonomy (NCBI): domain Eukaryota; kingdom Metazoa; phylum Arthropoda; class Malacostraca; order Isopoda; family Trachelipodidae; genus Trachelipus; species Trachelipus rathkii. The sequence continues at coordinate 73,728 of JABUQX010012098.1, read as the reverse complement.
ATTTTGTAGTGTCTTTTCCTGAGGATGATGACAGTTTGAGTCATCGAAACGTTGAATAAAGTTCTTGATGATGTTCAGATTGTTAGTACTTCTTTTCATTATATATATATATATATATATATATATATATTAAAGTATTTATATTTTATATATTTATATATATATATATATATATATATATATATATATATATATATATATATATATATATACTATTATATATATTATTATATATATATATATATATAATATATATATATAGATATGCAGTTTCATAAAGCTACTTGTACTTGTACTTGATACCATGTACTTGTACTTGTACTTGTACTTGAACAAATCTAGAGTACTTGTACTTGTACTGTGTACTTGAACCAATTCTAGAGTACTTGTACTTGTTACTTGTTACTTGAAAAAATGTACTTGAACCCAACCCTGATATATATATATATATTATGATGGACCGGATGTCAAAATTTGACTGTTTGCGGATGCGGTTCTTAAAAGAAGCGGAGGATACGGATGCCGGATGCGGATCTTAAAGTAGATGAGGGTGCGGATGTTTACTCTTTAAAGTTTGAATTAAAAATTATATATATATATATATATATATATATATATATATATTATATATATATATATATATATATATATATATATATAATATATATATATATATTATATATATATATATATATATATATATTAGGCTGTTACCTAAAAAGGCCCATCAATTTTGTTATGCAAAAAAGGCCCACCCTGTATCTCCGTATATATGATGTGTAGAGCGAAAAAAAATTGGTGGACCTATTAACCCCATTGAGTATGCATGTTTAAAGGTGTTATAATGGTTCAAATTCGATTTTTTGAATTTTAGGAATTTTTTTAAACTTTTCAAAAATTTTGCCTAGGGGAAGGCGATCGTGCAAAACCATTTTGGTACTTTTCCATCAATACGTGCATTTAAAAACTCTAGAAATATATTAATATGAATTAAATTATATTAGTCCCATGCATAAGTAATCCCACACCCAAATTTCAAGAAATTTGGTGCAGCCAATCAACACACAGGTACCATCGAAAAAGACTATCAAAAAGGGCCCATTTGTATGACAAAAAAAGGCACACTTTTTTTTGGAATGAAAATTGGCCTGTATATGTGTTATAATAAATAAACAACATGGTATATTGTTTATTTTTTGTTTACTTTAGTATTTTGGCTAAAAAATAGTTTTGTTATGTAAAAAGGGCCCACTTTTCATAAATGTTATGTAAAAAGGGCCCATCTTTATTTTAACTCTTGTTGTATATATTACGGATATATATTATAGAGAGAGTTATAAGAGTTGGCCCACTTGGATTTTTTGTTTAATTTTAAGATAACTAAATTTTTTATTTATTATTTTTTTTATTTAAAAAAAAAAAAATAAAAAAAAATAAAAAAAAAAAAAAAAAATAAAAAAATTTCTTCACATTCAGTCTCAAAAACTTAAATAACAAAATAATAACTTAAAAACACTAAAAAAATTAACTCAACCAAGAGTTATGAGGGTTGACCCAAATGGGATGATTTTTGAAAAAAAATTGAGGATTATTTTTCCTTTTTTTTTTTTTTCTTTTTTTTTTTTTTTGTTTATTTGATTTCAAAAAAAAAAAAATTCTGCCTATTTAGTCACAAAAACCTTAATAACAAGATAATAACCTAAAAAATACCAAAAAATTAACTCTAGCAAGAGTTAAAAGGGGGGGGCCCTTTTTGTCATACACATGGGCCCTTTTTGCAAAAAGTGGGCTTTTTTTTTTTTCACTTCGAGTCTAAATAATTTTTACAATTTTTAAGCAAAACAAAAAAATTTTTATGTGGTAACATACATAGGACATGGCAATCTAAGAACTTATTTTAAAACTCATATGTTAAATAGTTTAGTAGTTATTGCCAAACTTAAAAAAGTGGGCCTTTTTTAGGTAACAGCACTATATATATATATATATATATATATATACGGTTATATATATATAATATATATATATATAATATATATATATATATATATATATATATATATATAATATATATATATATATATATATATATAGGTATATATATATTACAGCTGTCACCACCACTCACGGGGCAGAGCCCTTTTCAGGGGGGGGGGGTTGCACACCAAAGTTTCATCCGCTAGCCGCCAAATTACGCAGTATGAGCACAGACGGGCAGGCTTTAAAGTGAGGGAGATTAAATTCAGCATGAAACACAGAAGATGGAAGAATTCACAAAAACAGATGGTGGCAAGGAAAGAAGGAGGAAGTGACACAGCGAACTAGCCTGGAGTAACCAATATCTACACAACGTGCACAGGCACAGACCCTTGTGCTACGAGGGCGGTTCGTAAAGGTGGTGGTACTGTGAGTGGTAAAGTTCCCTCGAACACTTGTCGCTGCGGTACCTATAGAAAAAGAGATAAAAGTACCAACAGTCGCGCCGCAAGAAGAGGGTCAGTGGAAGCTGGAAATTTACAGAACAGGTTTTGGCCTTTGACCCTTATTTAAAAGGCCGGGGTGAAACCCAGAGCCCCCCCAGATATGAGAACACCAGTACTCCATACAAGGCCGGATGAGACCCTTGTATAGCTGGAGTAAATGAGAAAGCAGAAAAAAAGTCTCGCAGTCTAACAGAACTCCCAGTTTCTATGAGGCCGCCTTAGCAACCGTTGTGATGGTGAGGTTTCCAGGACATTTTTTGTTTATGTTAAGGCCAAGGATGTTTTATTGTCAACAGGAGATACGAGAGAGCCGTCCGAAGCATATAGAAAGTTAGAAGGTGGTTTAAGAGAGCCGGAGATTTGTAGAAGTTGATTTTTAAAGAATGAATTTCACAAAGGTTGAGACGACCCCAATCGGAAATTCTATCCAGATCAGCGAGAATAGAATCGCGAAAGGTTAAGACGAGAGGCAATGTCTAAAGTAAAAGAAGGAAAGTAGAATGAAATGAGTTGAAGAGCGAATGTGGTCCGCAGTCATCGGCATATGATGTGGATAGAGTTAGATGTGCATGTTAGAAGATCATTAATGAAAGTAGAAAAAGTAGGAGAAAGACCGAACCCTGAGGAACACCACTATTGACCAGAAAAAAAGGAAGAAGTCGGCTCATCAACCACAGCCTTGATATGAGCGACTGCCCTGAAAGAAAGCTAGACAAAATTGAAGCAAAGAGAGGAAGAACCCAAAGGAATGGGAGCTTGCCGAGAGCCGTGACGGGGCGTTGCCATTACCCGGTCAAATGCTTTGGATATGTCATGCGCCACCACGCAAGTTTCCCAGTAGTTCCTAAGAGCGGAAAACCATAAATCGGTTTATAAATAGGAAGTATATCGCCAGTAGACCTTAAACGCCGAAAGCCATACTGGCGATCGGTAAAGAGAGAATGCAGATTCCGATGCGTCTAAGAAGTGAGAGTTAAGAGGCGTTTCAAAGATCTTAGATATATACAAGTGAGAGCTAGCTATAGGGCGATAGTTAGAGGGAATCAGAGCGGCTTCCTTGTTTTCGGAATAGGTTGGACATGTGCATTCTTCCAACACTGAGGGAAAGTGCTAGTATTGAGACATAGAGAATATAGTTGAACGAGGGGCGGGGTCAACCCGTAAGCACATTCCCTCCAAAAACTCGCGGGAGGAATGCCCATCCGAGCCAACCCGCCTTCCTAACGTTTCGTAGATCTAAGGAACCACATGCACCGATCAAGTGTTAGATCTCAGGCAAAAGACATAGGACACCTGAGAGGAGAAGGAGGAGGAGGAGCGAATGCCAGAATCGTCCAGCGTTGAGTTAGAGGAAAATAGGAGGCGAAGAGATTCGGCCTTTTCCAGGTTGGGAGAATGTTTAGCAACAGCAGCCATCAGCATTCGAATAAAGGAGAAAGGATGCATTTACAGAAGTTGGTTAGCAGATGTTTGGATGGAGGCCAGAAAATTTGTCAGTAGGAGAACAAGAGGTTAGCGCACTTTGTTTGATGAAAGCCCGCTTTTGCTCGTCGAAGAGTATCCCTGACCAACGATTTATACTATATATATATATATATATATATATATAATATATAATATATATATAATATATATATATATATATATACTATATATATATATATATATATAATATATATATATATATAGTATAGTAATATATATATATATATATATAATAATATAGTATATATATATATATATATATATTATATATATATAATATATTTATATAATATATATATATATTTAATATTATATATTGTATATATATATATATATATATAATAATATATTATATATTATATTATATATAATATATATATTATTATATATATATATATAATATAATATATAATATATTATATATATATTATATATATATATATAATTATATATATACAGAATCGAAATTCAAATTACAATTAATCCCATAAACTCCCATGATAAAGGTGCCAAAATAATAATTATTTTATATGCATTTAATCAAAAATCAGGAAAAACATCCCGCACAATCCTCATTTTTTACAAAAGCAGGATGCGGGATGCGGATGTGCCGGGTTAATGAGGTATGCGGAAATGCGGAATGGTCAATTTAGCGTCCGGATTGGGTTCCGCAAATGCGGTATTGCGGATGTCATGTCCATCACTAATATATATATATATATATAAATATATTTATATATTATATATGAATATATAAGATACAGACATACATCGATATTTATATTATATATATATCTATATATTATATATATATAATATATATATATAATTACAGGTCTCATGAATTAGAACTGAAGATATGCCTCATTCCATGTATCCTTTTATAATTGTCATAGATAGAATAGCATTTCTTATTCTTTTTATAAATTTAAATTACTTAAAAATTTAATTTTATTTTTTTTTTTTAAAATTAGTTTCTGCCAAAGTTATTCACTTTCCAGATTTTGATTTAAGCTCAAGAGATGTAAAAAGATATTCGGCGAAATTTATCCACTAATATTTTACTTTATTTTATTTATTTATTTGATTAGGACGGACTGATAATTTTGCAACTTGTTTTATTTTTTATTTTTTTAAATTTCTGGTTGGATGTTTATGGTACAAAAAATCAGAAACAAGATGTCGCTCATTTATTTCCAAATGAACAATAAAAATTATTAAATCGGGTAAGAAGAAGAGGATAAACAAAAAAAAAAAAGTTGCCTTCTTTTACCTTTAATGCAAAAAATATTAAAAAAAAGGATAAATGATGAATGATTTTGAATATTTCCTAATGAATATCTATCCCATGCATTTCTAATCCTGCATTAAAAATATAAAATATTTGAGAAGAAATCACAGCAGGGCTGAGGAGGGTAGTTTGGTTTACGGATTTACTGATTTACTGCTTTAGGGTATATATTCCATATATTCCAAATACAAATCGAGTCAACTTTGTATTTGAAATCTGACAAAGGAATTCTAATCTAGAAAGAATTTAGAAAAAAAAAATTTAATTCCAATTGAATATTTTGATTTAATTTTCAATTTAATATTTTTGATTTCTTTAATAATTTTATTAATAATTTCCTTTAAAAGAAAAAAATTGTTTTAGGTTGTTAGAGTTTTGTCTTAAGCGATGATTCAATGATGTATGGAATTTTGGTATTGAAAAATTCAATCATATTGCTTTTCGTTTCTTTGTAGGCAAGATTTTTTTTTAATGTTTTTATTTATTATTATTATTATTATTATTATTATTGTTATTATTATTATTATTATTATTATTATTATTATTATTTATTATTATTATTCTTTCTTTCTTTCTTCTTCATTTACCTCTTTTTCCCAAGACTGGGAGTTAAGGTGTGTTACATGCATCGGAAAAGAAAAGCAGTAGAATATGACAAAGTGAAAGAAAGCCCAGCCTTTGTACCCATTAATTAGTAGAACTCGTCGCAGTCAAGAAAATCCACTCCTAGACTCGTCACGGGACTCGCGACGGTACCCACCTAGGATAGAATCGTTAATGTAGAGTATCAATCCTTGGCCCAGGTGCGAGAGGGACCACAATCATACCCACTCCACAAAACACACAGCCTTCAATCCTATATTAATACACCTGTTATTCTCGCCTCTGCCAAACTTCAATTTCTCTCCTTAGGCATTCCTTTTCTGACTCATCCACTTTTTCTTCGGTTCCCAGCCGGTCGGTTTTCAACACACTCGCCACTATACAATCCCTCTTACCAACCGACTACATGACCAAACCATCTCAACATACTTTTTCATTTATTCTCTCATTTTACCCCTTTCTTCACACCACACAACTCTCTAATACGTTCTTCCTCATTTTATCAATTTCTTCTCACACCTAACACGCCCCTAGATTGTCCATCTGAACATATGAACTTTAGAATCTATACTTCTTATTCAGACCATAGTCTCACACTATACAATAACACAGGTAACAACACACCCTCATGCAAGACCCTAGCGCACTCAAGACTTAGTCCCTTAACATTCACGAACGATTTATCGCACCAGCCACCTTCCTGCCATTCACAACTTTCCTACTACACTCTGTATCACCCGTTCCCTTCTCATCCAACATATACCCTAAATATTTAAACTCAGACACTTGTTCCAGCTGCTCACCATCTAACATAACTTCACACTGAGGACTGTCCTCACTCACAACCATAACCTTACTCTTATCTACGTTTACTTATAATTATAATTAATAATTATTATTAATTAATTATTATTAACAATTATTATTAATTATTATTATTATTATTTTTATTTTTATTTTCCTCCTATCCCCAGATTGGGGTTGAGGTGCGTATCATACTCCGGAACAGAAAAGTAGTAGAAGAAATCGTCGCATTCAGAAAAATCCACCCTGAGGCTTCACGAGGCTGCGACGGACCTTCACTGGTATCTCGTCAATGTGGGGTTCATTCCCTGGGCAAAGCCGATAACTACCCCCTGACAGAGCTCCGCCATTCACTCCTGTTGTGCACATTCCTTCTCTCCTCTGAAAACTCGCATTCCTCTCCTCCAGGCATTCCTTTACTGACTCTATCCACTTTTTCTTCGGTATCCCAGTCAGTCAATTCCCAGCACACTCATTACTATACATTTAACCAACTGACTATCATCTATTCTTTCCATAAGACCAAACCATCCCAATTTACTCTCGTTTATTCTCACATTTACGCCCTCCTTCACACCATACAACTTCCTAATGCGTTCATTCCTCATTTTATCAATTCTTCTCAAACCTAACACACTCCTTAGATCGTCCATATGAACACCTTGTGCCTTAGATCTATACCTCTTATTCCAGACCATAGTTTCACTACTATACGTTAACGTAACAACATACCCTCATGCAAAACCCTAGCGCACTCAAGACATAGTCCCTTCACATCCACCAGGGATTTAATTGCATCAGCCACCTTGTTACCATTCACAACTTTCCTACTACATTCTGTATCATCCGTTCCCTTTTCATCCAACATTTATCCTAAATATTTAAACTCAGATACTTGTTCCAGTTGCTCACCATCTAACATGATTTCACACCGTGGGTCTCCTCACTCACTACCATAACCTTACTCTTATCTACATTTACATTCAAACCTCTTCTTTCACACTATGCCAATTCTCTAAAACTCTTTTCAGATTCCCCACCCAAAACCAAATCATCCGCATGCAATAACAAGAAGCAGAGCACTCTCCACTCTCTTCCATTCTCTATCATTCTAACACCTTTCCCTGCCACCCCACCTCTAATTCTATCATAACCCCATCCATATACAAATTAAATAATCAAGGAGACATAATACATCCTTGCCTCACTCCGCCATTAATATTAAACCAATCACTTTCGACTCTATTTATTCTTACACACGTTTTACTATCGTCATCCATACTTTTTATTCCATTCAGAAGCATGCCACCAACACTATTTATCACTAACACCTGCCAGAGAGCTTCCCTATTATTCCTGTCATACTCCTTTTGCAAATCCATAAAACCTAAATACAATTTATTCTTCTTCTCTCATTTTCTCAATCATTTGTTTCATGTGTAAAAATTTGAATCCACACATCCTCTACAACTTCTAAATGCACCTTGTTCTTCACAATTAGTCCTTCAGTCACTGACGTACATCCTTCAACCAAATACTAGCATATATCTTCCCTAACACTCAATAAATCCACCTGTATAGTTCCTAAGCAGTTCCTTATCCCCTTGCATCCCTTATATAAGGGTACTATTACTGCTCTCTATAAACGCTTTGAACTATACCCTCCATAAACTCTATGCTACATTAAATCCTTTTTAATCCATTCAATCACCTCATGTCGCCCAGCATATTCCCAGATTTACCATTCTTTCAACTTTCTCCATAACCTCCTCCCTACTAATTACACTTCTTCGCTATTGCTTCTGCTCGCCTTCGCCAGCTTCTTTCGCCGCTGCCGCTGCCTTCGCTTCGTCATTCGCTGCCGCTTTTTCTTCGCCGCGCTGCTGCTTCGCCGCTTCACATACGCTGTTCGTTCGTTCGCTGCTTTGTTGTTTCCTTTCGCTAAGGTTTTCATTGTTTCATTCTTTTGTTTTTCGCTTTTCTTTCGCTACTCATTCATTGTTGTTGCTATTTGCTGTTTTCTTTCTATTTCTTTTCGCTGCTTTTCTTTTCATACAAGCCATATACTGCTATCCCTGTAAATACCGATTTTTAACACGATCAACCCACACATTCAATTATCACCTCTTCATTACTGCCAATGTTATGCAGATTTTCGAAGTTATATTCTCCTTTTCTTTCTTTTCTTCTTCCTTTCGGGTCGGTATTTCATCAATTACGAGTACCATCCCTATTCATTATTTTATGCAGATTCTCCTTACTCTCATTCTTAACCTTTCGCGCATCCTTCCAGAAAAGCTTCCTATTCCCTTGTAAGTCCCCATTCATCCTTCTTCCAAACTGTCCATTTACATCATTTTTTTTCCTGTATGCAACTTTTAGACTTCGTTTTTTCCTCTTTGTATAATTCCAAATATCTTTTTTTTAAGACCCATTTGCTTTTAGCACATTAAGCCACGTCTCTTTTTTTTTTTTCTTTTTACTTTTAACCGCTTGCATCACCTCTTCATTCCACCATTTACTTTTGAGATTCGTATTTCCTACCTTAGCACATCCACATACTTCTCTTGCACTACTTAACAAAGGCTTCCTTCATTATTTTTATTTAGAAAATTTTGAAATTGTTATGCCATCAAAAATATTTCAACTTTAGAACTTCAAAGTATATAAATTATACTAGATAGCTTGTAATCATAAGCCAAATAAACTATCATTATGTTTCTGTAATACCAGAAACTTTGGAAGTTTTTTTCGTCATTTTTTTTTTGAAATAATAATAATAATAAATAAAATGACTAATTTCTTTCTTAATTGGAATTCCTATGTCAGATTTCAAATATCTTAAAAAAAAAAAATAAGTTGACCCGATTTGAAACAATGCTGAACCGATTTTGAATTTTTGTGGAAAGGGAAACGATTAGGCGAGATCTTTCTTTTTGTGTTTGGTTCATCAAAATTGAATGGCAATAAAAAAATTGTATATAAAAATGTAAACTCATATATTTATTTATTTTTATTTATTATTTATTTTATTTATCATCATTTACCTCCTTTTCCCCAGATCGTGGGTGAGATGTGCAGAATACACTGGAAACGGAAAAGTAGTAGAAGAACATACGTAAGTCGAAAGGAAAGTCTCCCCTCCCTACCATCCCCTCAATGCCCTTGTCCCAGTCATAAAATCCACCCTAGAGCTTCACGGAACTGCGACGGACTCTCACTGTGTTATCTCGTCATTGTAGGATTCATCCCTCGAACCAGGCGACCCATAATCATAACCTCTCACGAAACCCTCCATTCACTTCTATTACTTCTCACCTCTGCCACACACATTCCTTTCCATCTTACATTTCTTTACTGACTCAATCCACATTTTCTTTGGTCTTCCAGCCGGTTGATTCCCAGCACATTCACCACTATACATCCGCTTAACCAACCGACTATCATCCATCCTTTACCATCTTAATACACTCGTTCATTCTCTCATTTACGCCATTCACACCACACAATTCACTAACATGTTCATTCCTCATTTTATCAATTCTTCTCACACCTAACGTACCCCTAAGATTGTCCATCTGAACACATTGCACCTTAGATCTATATCTCTTATTCCATACCATAGTTTCACTACTATACATTAACACCATTAGCAATATACGCTTATGTAAAACCCTAGCTCTCTCAAGGCTTAGTCCTCGTGCATTTACCAAAGATGTAATTGCACATGCCACCTTCTTACCACTCATAACTCTCCTACTACATTGCATCATCTGTTCCCTTTTCATCCAGTATATATCCTAAATATTTAAACTGATACTTGTTCCAGTTGGCTACAATCTTAAATAACTTCACACTTTGGACTCTCCTCACTCCCTTTCACCACTTTACTCTTATCTACATTAACTTTCAAACAAACTTTGTTATTGAAGTCATTATTGAATTTTATATGATGATAAAAATTCGGTATTTTGTATAAAAAAGTTTTAAATTATATTTAGGTTTTATAATTTTTCCTGTGGTGCTTAAAAGTGTCCGTATATCATTTACTTAGAAGGAGGTAGGCCTATCATTTTAAAGTTCCACCAATATTTAAAAATAAAACTATTTTAAATTGTTATTTTTGATTGGGAATCTTAATTAGCGTAAAAATTCTGATTTTGTAAGAGTTTTGACAATTCTACGCTTTTGATTTTGTAAGAGTTTTAACAATTCTATGCCACAAAGCCTAATAAATATATATATATATATCCCATATATTATTTTTTTGCTTATTTATATAGGATTAAAGCTAGTCTGCAATATTTCTATCACATGAAAATTATTTCTTGGTTGCATTCCTTGATACAATTCACAGCTAGAAGAACTGCAAAAGTCTGAATCCTTCAGTTATTATTAATTGAACATTTTTTTTATATTATGGCAGGCAGTTTAATATATAGTGAAATGAAATAGTGCATAAATATAATTTTGAGGTCTTATCTGATTTAACATGGTTTCCATACTCCTAGCTCATCCCTTAAGAATTCTGCACTCTTCGAAGTGCGCCATACCCTGATAACAATTTTGACATCATCTGTCAACAGAAATATTGTTCCTCACAAATGCTCCTAAGTTTTGAAAAGGAAAAGAATTCAGGATGGGGTATGGTTTTCCACTAAATTACCGTAATGTGACCCTCTTTACCCTCGAAGAAAATGCAGTAGCACTGTTACAGTGGAATAAAACCCCTCTGTGCAACTTTCAACATATTTTCTTCAAAAATTCTTAATTAGCTGCGGTGATCGTTCTCTCAAGAATGTCTATCAAGATAACTTTGACATCCCAATACACTGTTGCCATCTTCGTTGCCGACCTCTCCACTTGAATTTAATAAGCCCTGAGGGTTGATTGAATTTTTCCCTCTGGATAGAATGGGTGAATACGCTTTTCATATCTAGTTACAATCTGTGCATGAAACCTCCTTCAACGCCAATTATATTTAGAAGACTTTGGAAATATCACTTTGTGGGCAAGCTGGTCTTCCAAGACTTTTGACACCCATCGCGGAGAAAGCTTTCGAAACTTAAATGTTTCCATAAAATCGTATTTGCAGAGTTATGTGAAATCCCAGCCTCTATCCAAAAACTTTATATCAATATACTAACTCTCAATTTGATCTTATAACGCTTCATCCACCTCAAAGCGGTATTTCTATGTGGAGTAGAAGCCCCATAAACCTGGGAAAAAATTTAGTAATTTGTGAACACCTGTTAAGTTTTTTCAGAAAGTTAAAGACTGCTCAGATCTCGAATATCTTTGTTTCTATAGCCAAAAACTTTCGTATCGGAAATCCTACTGGCTTCCTTGTGTCGTAAAACATGTTTCAGGATGCTTCACCAAGCAAATATACGCATGGGCTCGAGCTGGAACTCTTTGACTCCACTGACTATTCTAAATTATTTGATTAATATTTCAAATTGGAACACATTCTCTCAACTTGTCCCTGAGATCATGTAACAAATATTCTCAATGTTAACCATGACCAGTAGATTTCCTCTAATTCTGATGATAAAACTGGTTAACTTACCTTTCCACTTTATCTTTAATGGTCATGAGCAGGTTTTGTGCGATTCTCTCTGGCCTAGAGATGGTAATTCGATTTTCTTTTACTTCAACTAAAAGTAAAACTCATAAATCTTAATTTATCTATGACTGCTTGTGCAATTAGTCACAGGAACGTTGCCCTTAAATTCCCGGAACTCGTACAACTTATACTTCAAATTCTATTTTCTGTCGTACCAAAAATTCCTTAATGGAAAATGCGATAATTTTTATGGTTTCTCGTTACTTTGCCATTTTTCAAAAATATTTCTTGTAGTTTTGTTCTTTCTTTCTTACTTTTTTTTCGTAATGATTCCACAGCCTTCTAACTTCTCCAGAAGCTGAACTATTTGGTCAAACTTGTGCACTAATTTCTCAGCAGACTCTTCCGCTATTCTCATTTCTCCACCTTCCTCCAAATCATGATTTCTTATAATGTGATTTGTTTGCTAACTGGTTTGATGATAAGAAATAAGAAAGACATGATTCTGGCGTCATTCCTTCTGTTGTTCTTCACTTTTGATTCTTAGCTTGTACTCTACCTTTGTGAACTGTTTTGTCTCTGCCTCAGTATTTACACTTACCTCCAACTCGTAGTTTCTTAAAGATGCGATTTTTGTTATCTCTTGAGCATTATTCCTACCTTTGTAAACTGTTTTGTCTTTGCCCAGCTAGAAAAATTTATATTTCCTACCTGCTGAGAGCATGCCCTCATTTTGTCGAAAGAAAGACTTCCCAATCCAACAACTTTTCTTTCTAAAATTTCGAATTTGATTAAGGATACCTTAAAAATCTTAATATCTAATTTTATCTCAAAACGCTAGGATTGGTTTTGTAAGAAGAACCACTCATCTGAGGATCTTTACCTTCTCTCAAACTCTTATCCCCCAGCCTTTGTGTATTTGGGTGAATCTTTTGGTACATGGTGCTCGGGAAGTAGAAAGAAAGGTTTTGATCGAGTCTTTCATAAAACTATGAGTTTTGAACTTCCATCTTTCTGGGCTTATCCTTTTTCTGTAACCCTAATTCTTATGTCATTTCCGATCTATTTATTACATCTGTTGCAGACGTCTACTGTTATTTATTGCTTCTAATAGATTAAGGATTTGGAACCACCTTTAAAAATTTACACCACCCCAGGTACATCAGTGACCGAATTTAATTAAGCTTCAACCTTAAATCAATGAAGTTTACCCAAGTTGAAATGTCACAAGGGTTGGTATTCTTTATAATTTTCAAATTTAGATATGCCATATTGGATATTAGTATAATATTGCAGGCTTGTACTGTTATTATTTTGATTTTTAATGGAATTTTAAGTTTAAGATAATTTTTTTTTTCGTGATGTTTTCATGATTTGATTTTAAATGTTTATTAAAAATTGAAAACATAAGTTTTTTTTATTTATTTTAATACCCTTATCACAATTGCAGTTTATACTACTACATGAAGAACCAGTTTTGCCTTCATTTATAATAAACTTTGTTTACATATTCATAGGAATTTTTTTTTTTTTTTTTAATATATGGTTTAGGGAAATTAGATTTCTAGTTGCTTTTAATAAAAACGTAAGAAGTTATGCTTTTAAGAATATATATCACATATGTAATGAATTTTAATTGTGCTATTTTTTTTTCTTATTTCAGCATTAAATTGTGAAAATTAATTATGAATTACATAAAATATTTTCATGTAAATATTAAAGATGTGGCAAAAATAAAATTCAAATTATGATTCAGTTAGTTGTCAAGTTAGTCAATTGATTATTGAGATAATTGTCACTTGTATTCTACATATTAATGATGATTTTCTTTGCTACGTGTGGACGAGGTATGGAAAATTTCGTTAAAGAGGAACTCTGTGAAACTGAGAACGTATGTAAATCTATATCAGTAAGTGAAGGTAAAGTAATATTTTGTTTATGTAAAGTAGAAGAGGAGACAAATTCCAAGCAGTCGAACGATAACCAAACTTGTATTTCAAATTCAGAAAATTTAAATCTTTGTTGTCAAGAGTGCACCAAAACTCCTAAATCATTTACTAGTTTCAAAGTTTTGTTCAATTTGAAAATGGTGGAAAAAGTATATTATTTACTATTTTTGAAGACTATATCAAACCTGGAAGATATTCAAAAATTAACAGGTAAAGAAAATTGTAAACGCATGCATCAATACACTGAAATAAAATTGTTACTTTTACCATAATAATAATCTGTTCAAAATTAGCTCGCCACGTAGGAAATATGACTTATGTTCGTATGTATGTTCCAATACGTGTGGCACGAAGCAAGGTGGAATGAAGGTACTTTACTCCAAGTCGACGCATGCTAGTGTTTTATTTCATGTGCAGTATTTGTCTGCATTGAGTATTGTATTGCATCAGCACCTCTACTCCCAGTACTTCCTACAAATGGATATGCCACACCATTTAACAAGAGAAAAGTGTGTAAGAGCATCCACCCTGATAGAGGAAGGCCGTAGTATGAGGTATGTGGCGAATGTGCTTGGTGTGCATTATATCACGATCAGTCGGATGATTAACGTGTTCCGTGCCACGGGTTCACACTTGACATCGCGGAAGGGACAGGAAGAGGGTTACGATTACAAGCGACGAGCGATATCTGCGGATGAGGGTGTTGCGAAACAGGTTCCATTAGTACAGTTGCAAATTGGAGTGGTTGTTGGGTGAATTACTTTGGTTGGAAGAGGGTAAAAGCTAATCAGATTAAAGTGCGGGTAAATCTTAATAAATGTGCGAATTTTGATCATAACTGTCAGACAACGGCTCCGCGAAGCGGGACTGGCGCATGTTTTGTTAACAGACGAAACTAGGGTATGCCTGAGATACACGTACAAATGCTCTTGACAGAGTGTAGCGTGAACGCTATTGCGCATGCATGCAACACCGCACAAAGGGAGCCATTAGGATGTGGGTACAAAATGTTCTGGGAACTCTAGTATTGACATCCGTATCGTCCTCGCTCCAATTCACCAGAGGTAGTTGAATGCACCATACTACCTGGAACAATGTTATATCCTTTACCCATAGTCATAGGAAACCACACACTGCAAGGACGATTACGTTCGACGATCTGCTCCCGGAAGTCTTACCCTCCACGAACTGGAGCATGCAGTGGTTGTTGAATGGGATAACATACTCCAGAAATACATCAAAAACTTTATATTGGGTTTACCTTGACGTATGCAGGCGGCGGTCATCAGAGCAAGAAGTAGTGATACGCCTTGGTTGCACATACGGTTTATTTACCTGTTATTATAACGGTTGGGACGTCGTCCACTAGTTGCACTTCCAAAGTATCAATGTGTTCAACTCACGAAATAAACTTATTGTACGTTGTCGCACAATTGTTTCTCTGAACCTTATAGTATTCCTACACAAATTGACGACGCTGAGACATGACGTCGTATTTCCTACTTGGTGCGATAATTTTGAACAGTAGTTTATAAATTTTAAATATTCTAGAAATGTATTAAATATTTAGTAAAAATTTTTGTATTATATTACTTCAGAGATTTTTATTTTCTATTTCTTCATTTTTCTTCTTCTGAAATAAGTTGAAAATAAACGATAAAAAAAAAAGCTCTGTAAACTAATAACGCCCCAACAATGGAAGGCGTTATATTCTTCTCACACCACAGTAGATATGTAGGGTACTAAATGTCTTCTATAATGCTTTGCCAGTTTTCTCTCCTTTGATGATAGCATATCAACTTTCCAAAGCCCTTCTCAACTCATTCTTGAAGAGGTTCAAATGCAATCACGATAATGTGAATGATACAATGTAAAGCACATGTTCCTCCTCTTCCATTTACAAATACAGTAACGATCAGTTTATTCAATGCCATACTTGTAGTATCAGCCATTTGCGGTTGTCTAAAAAAACAAAAACAAAGGGTGTGGTGTTGAACAAAATAGTATGTAGCTTATACTGCGAAAGAGAAAGAGAAGTACAGGGATAGTAGTGTATAGATCAGAACTTTCGACAACATCACCGTTATATAGATTTGAAGAAGTACAATTTCCTAAGGCAGCTCCACTGCAAGAAACCAATACACTATGTTGGATCCTCCTCACGAGGTAAATTGTTGTAAGAAATTGTGAGGAGAGGCCAGAATGGCCAACTCTTTCCAGAGCTGTTTTAGGTACCTTCCGGATGCCATTCGACAAGGTCGCCTACCATCAACTGATTATTATCTTGCTCTCCGACAAGGCTTCCGGTATTATTGGCGGGAATGCTGGGCAAGTGACCAGCGAGGGGCGAAACTTAGAAGTGTAAAGCCGAACATTGGTGAGTGGTCTTCCCTCACCGACGAGGTGATACTTGCAATCCTCCGTATACCAATATTACTCACGGCCACTACATGTCACGGAATCCTCCTCACTGTAAAATTCTTTGCCGTCGCCATACCCTGTAAATCTGTTCACCATATTCATTGATTGCCCTAAACTGGGACCCCATTCGCCGTCGTCACTTCCTACTTTATGGTCCATAACACATACTAGAAGGTTATCCCATATCTTGTCTTCGAATCCCTCCTCTACTTGATAGTAACTTCTTTCTTTATCTTATCTCGAAGAACTAAATATTCTTAACATTTAATTTTATTATGTTACATTGAGACTATATATAATGTAAGGATATCTTTTTATTTATTTTTTGACATAATATTTATTTCACCATTTAAACTTTCTTTTAGACATTTAAAATAAGTATGAGCCAAGACCCGCCCATGGAGTTGATTTTTCAACCCAGTGTGACCGCTTCCCTGTGGGCTGTGGTGGGTCCTGTACACGAACTAAAAAAAAAAAAAGAAAGACTAGAATGTTTTGGGCTACAACATTGTTTTGGACTTGAAGTACCTTTTGAAGATGATGAACTTGATGATGAACTTGATGATGTTGATGATAATGTAGACGAGGAGGAGGATGATGATGATGACGTTGATGATGTTTGGCTTGGAACTAAAACTAGCTTATTTGGCTTATGAGATGGACTGAACGTAACTTTACTATGACTTACTGATTTTTGAGATAAGGATGGAGATTCAGAAGACTTTTTCATTGGAGATTGAAACTTAGAAGACAGTTTTAGAATAATAGAGCAATAGTTAAAGATTTGAGAGACGGATTTTATTATTTCGGCACTGGTTGAATGAGAGTTTGCTCATTTTACCAGGTTTGGTAGTTTAAAGATAGCATATAGAACAGAGAGAATTCAAGCTATTGAGGAATTTTGAAGAATAAATAAGTTAACTAAAAGTCGACGTAGGATTAAAGTATAGAACCGGTCTAACATGTTGAACTAATCTCCAAGACAATTAGGAAATTTACAAAGTGCTCAAGGTTACGGGTGGAAAACGGTCTATAGTAGAGTTCTCATTGACTGTAACTTCAGAATTAAAGGAAAGACATTAGCTGTTATGAGTATTGAAATAATCCACAATGATGATAAGAAAATAAATGTATTAGTCAGTAGAGTAGAGATAAACAATCACGGATTGGTTGTGTTGTAGAATTGGCGAAATAGATGAAACTATGGAGCAGAAATTTGAGACTTAATTCATTAACACGAAATTATTGAACATATGCGCAACTGCCTGCCTTTCGGTGAAATTGAAGGATTGAGAGAGAATAAACGGAGTCGAGTTTGTTGTTTGGGTCCCCGGACACTCGAATTTCCGTCAAGAGTGATCGAGGTAGGTGGTATAAACCAAATCAAAATTTGGTAAAATATTTTGCTATTGTAGCAGAAGTTAATAAATAATTAGACACTTGAAGATGGAGATGAAGTATTATCTGGCGAAACAGGATAATAGTGTATTTCAAGGATATACGGTATAGCGTATTAAAAACGATATTATTATTATATATGGGTAGATTTTATAAATAAACAGGGAAAAGATTGACATTTTTAATTGGTCTGATAAGTAGCTAGAGTTCTGTTGCAGAATGATTACTCAAAAGAAATTTTTATATATTGACTTCTTTATCTTCCTCTCTAGCTTATGTTGACACATATAATTTGAAAATCTAAGATAGCATGGTGACCACATGTAAGCATGTTCCTGGAACAGGAATGGAAGAATTTTTTTTTTTCATAAAGCTTGCGCCTCACTGGAAGTCCCCGTTTCAAGGAGGGAAAACATTCTAGAAAATTGCTTAATAAATTCCGGATGAGGGATTGAATATTGGATTATCACCATACGAACAATTCACCCTAACGTTTGACTCACATCAACTAAAATTAAAGGCGAACTACGTAAAGTGAATGATGGTAGAAGGTAAAACTTTAAAAATTTACTTCTAGACCGTAGACCTAGTACAATATTGGACAGTAATAGTAAATTAACAGGTGTAAAGAAATAGATAGTTAAATTTATTTTTTTTTACAAAATATGATGATGGATGAAGCGGCGCACGAAAAACGCGCGAAAGCCACGATAAATGCGAAAACGGTTAACACCACCCATTACCAACGACATATACAACGAACACAACATCATCGATACATATAAAATAAATATAATACACAGGGAAAGGTGTTAGAATTAGAGAAAAGGAAGAGCGGAGAGGGTGCCCTGTTTATTGCATGCGGATGATTTGGTTTTGGGTGGGGAATCTGAAAAGAGTTTTAGAAGATTGGTAGAGGGATATAAATATGTTTACCTTGTAAATGTGATAAGAGTAAGGTATGGTAGTGAGGAGTGAGACTAATGGTGTGAAACTCATGTTAGATGCAGAGTAAACTGAACAAGATCTGAGTTTAAACATTAGACACGTTGATTGAAGTTAACTGACATGGTAATGGTAGAAAGTTGTGAATGGTACAAAGTTGGCTAGTGCAATAAACCCTGGTGATGCGGAAGGGACTATGTCTTGAGTGCAAGGCTAGGGTTTTGCAAGGTAGGGTGTTGTTGTCATCTTGAGCTAACGTATATAGCAGTGAAACCAGCATTGGAACAAGAGGTATAGATCTAAGGCAAGGTGTTCATAGCGCTGACATCTAAGGAGTGTGTCTTAGGTCTGACAGCCAATGACAAACAGGAGCCTGAACTAATAGGAAGCTAAAGCATATGTGAGGGCGTAAATGTGTATGGAAACAAACGTGAGAGAAATGTGATGAGTTTGTCTTATGGAAAAAGAATAGATTATAGTCAGTGTTGGTTAAATGCATAGTAATGAGTGTGCTGGGAATTTTGACCGACTGGACCGAAGAAAAAGAGGATAGAGTCAGTAAAGGAATGCCTGAGGAGAGAAATGCGAGTCTTCTAGAGAGGAGAGAAATGTGCGATCACAGACTGAAAGGGGGTTTCCGTCAGGTTATCGGCTTGCCCAGAATGAACCTCTACATTGACAGATGTTTGTAGAGCACCTGCCAAGTCTCGTGTGAAGCCTGAAGATTTTTCTGAATGCACGATTTCTTCTTACTACTTTCTGTTCGGGAGATATGAATTCCCAACTCCCAATCTGGGGATAGGAGGAAAATAAAAAATAAAAATAATAATGTAATAAACAATAATAATTATTTAATAATACTAATTAATAATAATTATTAATTATAATTATAAGTAAACGTAGATAAGAGTAGCGTTATGGTTGTGAGTGAGATCGTAGTCCTCCGTGCGTAGTTGTTGTTAGATAATGAGCAACTGGAAATAAGTGTCTGAGTTTAAATATTTAGGTATAAGCGTTGGATGAGTAGCTGAAACAAGTGATACAGAGTGTAGTAGAAAGTTGTGAATGGCAGGAAGGTGGGGAAAGGGATTAAATCGTTCGGGGAATGTTATGAATCGAAGTCTGAGCGCGCTGGTCCTCGCACATGAGGGTGTAAGTTTTCGTTACCTGTGGTATTAGATAGTGTGTGGGTATCTGTTTAGTCTGAATACAAAGTATAGATCTAAAGTTCAATATGTTCGAAGACAATCTTAGGCGTGTTAGGTGTGAGAAGAATTGAAATGAGAAATTCTAAACATTAGAAGAGTAAGCTTAGTAGAAGAAAGTTTGGTAAAATGAGAGAACAAAACATGAAAGTATGTTGAGATTTTGGTTTGGTCAGCAGATAGTCGGCTTGTAAAAGATGCGTGGTTGAGGTAAGAACCCCGAATCGGCCGTAGAAGGTAGCGCCAGATTGAGCCTCCAAAATTCCTCTGATGAGAGAAATGTGAGTTTACAGAGAGAGAATAAAGGTGTGTGGGCCAGTATTTGTTCTGCACTGCAGTGGTGGTGGATCAGGCCCACTCAAGCCAAGGGATGAACCCCACTATCCCAAAGCTTCCGCTAGTGGTGGATTTTCTGACTGCGATTTAGAGTTCTTACTAATTAATGGCACATAAAGGCCAAAGGGCTTTCTTTTCTTTACTCTCAAGCCAATTTTTCACTTTTCTTTTCTTTTCCGATGCATGTAACACACCTTACTCCTAGGTGGGAAAAAGAGGTAAATGAATAAAGGTTGTTGATAATAATAATAATTAGATAATAATAATGTAATGTAATGACACACACACACACACACAATAATAATAATAATAATAATAATAAATAATAATAAATAAAAATTATTAAAAATCTGCTCCTGATAAAAGAAACAAAGTTAATATATTTGAATTTCAATACCAATGCAAAAAGTATATAATCATCGTTAGCTAAGACAAAACTCTAAAACCTAAAAACAATTTTTTCTCTTTAAAGGAAATCTTTCTATAAAATTGTTAACAAATTTGGGAATATTAAAATTTGAAATTAAATCAAATGAAAGTTACATGAATTAAATTTTTTTTTTCTAAATTCTTTCTGATTAAATTCATCAGATTTCTAAATACAAAGTTGACTGATTTGTGGCAATGGTAAGTGAAGATATACCTCAAAGCAGTAAAACTAAAATCCAAACCAACTTCATCCTTCCTCAGCCCCATGTATCTTTCAAAATATATTTTTATTTTTACCGTAGATTAGAAATGTATGGGGATATATATCTTCTTCATTTAGGGGTATATACGAATTCAACATTCCATGATTTTTTTTTCTTAATATTTTTGTTAAAATATTATTATGGCTAAATTTTTTTTTTTATCTTCTGAACCTAAAATTATTATTTTATTTGATAAATGAATAAACAGTTTGTATCTGCTTTCCTCTTCTTTACAAAACTGAGAATATCCAAACCAGAAATTTAAGTAAAAATAAGCTATATTTTTTTTTCAATAGTAAATACCAATAAATAAAAATAAAATAAAATAAAGGCTAAGCAATATTAGATAAATTAGTCCGAATATTCACATCTCTTTGAGCTTAATCAAAATCTGAAGCAGAACAATCCTCCTCGCGTGAAACTAATTTTAAAAAAAACAAAAATTTTAAATAATTTAAATTATAAATACATCATATCCCTAATCTTGTAAGACTCTCTGACAATTGGAAGAGATACATGGAATGAAGGTGATATCTTTCTAGTTCATCCACTAGTTATCTGTAATTACAAGTATATAGGTATGAGAGTATAGATAGTTAGTTAAAGGGTATATAGTTATATATGAGAGAAAGAGAGAGTATATAGGTAGGTAAGTATATAAGTATATAGAATAAAGATGCATTATATATATATGTTTGCTGAGGCAAGGCTAGGTAAGATGGACATGGCATCCGCACATTTATGGAAATATCCGTAATCAAATCTTCGACATCCTCGTAAGATCCGCATCCTCACCTAACGGCACATCCGCATCCGCATCCTCTTTGAAAATGAGGATGTTTCTTTTTTTAATTTAAAGGTTTTAAAAGTTTAAGAGACAAAAGAGAGAACTATAATTACAGAGGAATAAATTTATTGAGTTTCCCATGTAAAATAACCTGGTGTCAGCAAACACAGACGAGTGTCAATAGAAAAGTTATGTAATTCGGATACACAGATTGAAGTAGAACAGTGTGGTTTTGGGATGGTAGAGGATGTGTGGGTTAAGAGTTTACTTTGAAAATGCTGACAGGAAAACTCAGGAAAGAAGAAAAATCTTTTTTGAATGTTTTCATGATTTGGAAACCGCATATGTTACTTAGAATTCATAAAGGTAAATTGATGAAAGTATAGGATCGATGAGTTATGGAGTGAATGAAAAGTTGCTAAATGAGTTTAATACAATTTATAGGAACAGTATAACTGCGCTTAGATTAAGATTTGGAAAGGGGGAGTTGTTTCTAGTAGGAGTAGATCTCAGACACTATATCATTATATGTAGTATAGTTAAAGACATGTACAAATTTGAGAAACGAGCTGGATGTATATATATGAGGGTAATTGAGAAAACAGAGTTTTAATATTTGCTGAAGATACCATGTTGCTGGCTGATTCAAATGAAAAACTGAGTGATTTGGTATATGTGTTTGAACGAGTGTGACAAGGAAAGTGACTAAAAATTAATTTTGTTATAAGTAAAGCTATAAAGATTAGTGTAAAGTTTAAAGATGATGAATTCCAACATGGTTTGGATAGCATTACTCGATCCATCACTAATATATATATATATATATAATATATATATATACCTATATATATATATATATTATATATATATATATATAATATATATATATATATATATATATACTATATTATATATATATATATATATATATATATATAATATATATATATATATATATATATATATATATATATATATATATTATGTCCCCTGCTCCTAAAAAAAATAGCTCTTATTTATTTCATTTATTTATTTATTTTTTTACATTTTCCTAACTACAAATTTTACAAGGATTGCGAAAGTGTATTCCTTTTCGCTGTAGCTATTGTAGTTTTTGAGAAATGTTTTTTTAAAACTTTACCAGGATTCCAACAATGTTTTAATCTTTTTCCTGTAGCTATTTTAGTTTTGAGAATGAGTTGTTAGTTTTAAACCCAAATATCACCAATATATAGATATATATATATATATATATATATATATATAATACTTATACCTTATATTATATATATATATATATATATATATCATATAATATATATATATTTATATTATTATATTATATATATATACTATATAGATATATAATATATATATAATAGATATATATATCTATATATATATATATTATATAAATATAATAGTTTATATATACTATATATATATTATATATTATATAATATAATATATTATATTATATATATATATACATATATAATATTATATATATATATATATATATATATATATTACTAATAATATATACTATATAAATATATAAAATATATATATATACGAGGTGTTACTCAATGTTTGGGCGGAAATATGAACAGCAAACTCGAACTGGATACAGTTTGCCCTGTTCTACAGCTAAATGTGGTTAGCAGTATTTCATGAATTTGTGTGCGAAACAACTACGCAAGTGAAAGATTTTTTTTTTTTTGCAAGTATATGTTTCAATTAATATATATATATATATATAT
>JABUQX010012098.1:40000-45000 GCA_015478945.1 Trachelipus rathkii | reverse complement strand
AAGCTGGTTAGTAAATTCTTATTTTCAAGTGCTATATACTAAATATTTGTTAGTTGTTATTTTTGAAATATTAGAGGTTATTTATTTTTTAAATGTTAGATGTTAATTAATTCTTAAAAATTATTAAAAGAAGTTATAAAGCTAAGTATGTTTTCTTAAAAATTATTTAAAATTACTTGTTTTTTATTTTTTTTTCATTATAGAAAAGTTTTTTTTTTTTTTTCTATTTTGTCGTATTTTTTAATTAAAAAATTGCGCTGTCCCCTCCTTCGGAGTGAAACGTATTTATTCTGCATATATATATATATATATATATATATATATATAAATATATATATATATATATATATATATATATTATATATATATATATATATATATATATATATATATATATATATATATATATATATATATATAATAAATAAAAAATATTATAAATATATAAAAATATATACAGTATAGTAATATATATATATATATTATAATATATATATATAATATTAACTAAAAGTTTACTTTTTCTATTTTATAGTATTTTTAAAGAAAAATGCGCTTGTCCCCTCCCTCGGAGTGAAACGTATTTATGCTACTTATATACTAAAAAAAAAATAAGCACAATTATAACTAATGAAACTAATCCCGTCTAAGGTAGGCTAAATTATATATTAGTTCAAGCAAAATAATCAAAACTTATATTTAAATTCAAAAACTAAATGCTACTCGCTTCTTCCTTCAATGCTAGGGTTTATCTTTATCCCCATTAGTATTCTTAAATGTTAGGAGTACTTTCCCGACAAAAGAAATTATGAAAAAGAAACGTTTGGCAAAAGTTTTCTTAAACGTAGAAGTTAGTTAACTTAACAATTAATGAGCGAATCTTCGCAAATTTATTAATCCAAACTACGTCATTTAAAATTAAAATCGATATTTTCTTAATCTAAAAAGAGCAAAAAAAAAGTATTTTTAAATCCAAAAATTCTTCAATTTCTTTGAGAATTTGTTATCATAAAACATGTTCATCGGAACATTTCAAAAGCTACACTGTGGGAGATATCTGTATAAATCCCTTATCCACCTTTCGGAGGGGCTATCCCAACTTTGGGTCTCCTTTTGGGGAATAAATTGTTATTTAAAACCTTTGTTTTAAAACCTATATTAATAAATTAAAAGAATGAAACAGCTAACCATTTAAAACATAGAAAACAACGTTATGGCACGCAACTTAGAACAATAAAAGACCGGCTGTTTGGGTTACTTTGGGTTCCTTATTATAGAGAAAATCACAGGGGATAACTTTCGTCCCAAACTGGTAACTTCCCTTAAAAGGACCTAACCTGGAAGCGCTGTTATATAACATCGGACAAAAATAAGATGAAATAACTTGTCTTTTTAAAGAAAATTGCACACAACCAAAACTATATTTTAATTTCAGCTATCTCCTCCCCTTTTAATTTAATAATATATAAATTAAAATAGTATATATATATATATATTATATATATATATATATATAATATATATAATATATATATATATATATTATATATTTTATATAGTATATATATATATATAATATAAATATTATATATATATATATATATATATATATATATAATATATATATATATATATATATATATATGTAACCTTCTTTTTTTAATTTTAATTAAAAAAACGATAAATGCCACTAGAGGCGGTCTGCTTGTTGCTTTCAACAAGGTATTTTGAGAAGGCAAAACTATTGCCTGGCTTACTTTAAAGCATTATTTTCCTTCTCTATTAAGACTTAAAAACTAAAAGCGGTCAGCGGACAAACCTCGGTCGGCTGAAAACTGGTCCAAAATAGGCAAACTTTATTGCTTGGAACTAAACTAAACTCAATACTGGTTCCAAAAGAGGCAAACTTTATTGCTTGGAACTAAAATAAACTCAAAACTGGTTCCAAAAGAGGCAAACTTTATTGCTTGGAACTAAACTAAACTCAATACTGGTTCCAAAAGAGGCAAACTTTATTGCTTGGAACTAAACTAAACTGAGGGCGTTTTCCAAAACTGGGTTCCGGACGACGCTGGTGCTTTCACCTGCCGGAGACCTCTTTCTGCTTATTCTCTAATTAATTTGGGTTCTTGCCGGGCAAGAAATTTCCCTGATCAGCGGGATCACTTGGGTAGAAAAAGTTTCTTTCAAGGGTCGATTCTTCTTCTTCTTCTTCTTCACTGGAGTCCGAATCTAGTAACTGCCCATCGGCTACATAAACTCTCGTATTTCTTTTTTCATGAGATCTGCGAGGTCCATATTCCTCTTTATCTTTTGAGAAAGTCCTTTGACTCTTCATTTCTGTTCTTGGGCGTTCCCATTTCTCTGCTAAGGGACTCTTCAGGCACTTCGGGAAAGGCCGTTGAAAATAAATTGGATTGATAGAGTGGAGCTGCGTTCGACTGAGGTACAGAATTATATCCAAACCCTACTCCCTGGGGTGGATAAGTACTTTGAATTGCTGGTGCGACTCCCTGTGGGTCACTACTATAATAAAAACTGCCTTGCCCTGCTGGGGCATTCATCTGTGCATTGCTTCCACCGGACCATTCATGAGAAGCATTCAATTGCTGTGGTGGTGCCATATTTTGTCCAAAGGGGGTGGAGGTACGTCCCCACTTCTGATTAGGATCTGCTGATGGGTTCTTTAACCCTGTTGGGAGATGGGGGCATTTACTGTGCTTTCCCATGTACCCCTACTTGGCTTTGGGGCATAATAATTCCCGCTACCACCCCAATTCGCATAGGACTTATGGTTAGTAGTAGTAAGTTCTGTACTCGGTTTTAATTGTAAGTTTAAAGTATTGTCCAAGGCGATTGTTTTCTGAAGCAACTTGGAGATATCGTCCCTCCCGGAAGTCTCTGCTTCCTTGGCTTCTTGGGGATTAGGTTTCACACCTATCTCTTTCAAGTCTGTAGCCCTCTCTAGCGCCGTTGGCTATCTTTTATACACTTTTAAAATTGACGACAAAGAGTATTATACAAGCGTATAAAAAACACAATCGCTAAAAGTACTCAAACTAAATAACGCGATCCTGGGCTAACGCGGTAAAACTTACTTACTACTATTTTTGCCTTGTCTTAAATTAATTAAATAACACCACTAAAAAAACACTACTTAAATCTTAAGCACAGAAAAAAGAAAAAAAAACACATTAGGTCGTCGTCACTCTTAAAAATGCACTAAAAAACTGTACTCTATGTTACTGGCGAAAACGGATGGGTATGGAATATTCATATTAAATTCTTATATTTCCCAAAAATGGCTATACAAAATGACTTAACTATATAATAAATATAATATATAATATATTAATATTATATATATATATATATACTATCATATATACTATATATATATAATATATATATATACTATATACTTATTATATATATATATATCTATACTATATATATATATAATATATATAATATTATATATATTAATATATATTATATAGTAAGCTGAATCATTTCGTTCGAACCTTGATATTCGATATACGATAATATCGATAAATCGATTATTGGATATATCGATTATATTATATATATATATATATATATATTATATATATATATATATATTATATATATAATTATATATTATATATAATATACTATTATATATATATATATATATATATATATTAACTATATATATATAATATATATATATAGTTAAATCAAATGTCCCAAATGGTTTGAGATTTATAGAGTACGAATAGATTGTTGCGAATAAATTTCCCAAAAGTACTCATTTTTTGGGATTTATTTTTTTGGGGTATATCACTAACGATAATACCCACGGGTAGTCCGCCCGATGTCAGGAGTCGGGCGTCTCTCGCTCTAGGTGGACGACGGGCGGGACTAATCCCCCCCTCCGGGGATTGGTCTCCGGAACCCCGCTCTTTGGTCTTTGGGTGTCCGGGGTTCTCCGACCATCCCCTCCGGGGTATGAAACGTCCACTCCTCCGTCCCCATCGGCTCGAGCCCCCTAAAAAGGGTTAATACTCCATTTAAGGGGGCTCGTTGACTCACTGTGCCGTTAAAAAGTAAATATATTTTATATATATTATTATATATATATATTATATATATATATATAATATATATATATATATATATATATTTATATATATATAATATATATATATATATATATATATATATATATATATATATATATTATATATATATATATATATATTTATATATATATATATATATAGCTTACGGAAAAAGTTAAACCATTCCACAACCTAGCAAACTCCATTCGATGTTTTGTTAAATGTTGCCAACTCAAAATGAAGGCACTAGATGTTAGTAAAAAAAAGTCAAAATGACAATATTTGATGAAAAAAGCAAATAGGTCTTATAAATCCATATTTAAAGTTAAATCAAAACTGACAGAGTTGTTACCTGTAATCTAAAAAATTTTGATAAATCCAGTATTATATTTGCGAAAACAGATATACTTGGAGCAATGTTACTATTTAACATAAAAATAAAGCTTTCCTCCTATTTTCGTAATTTCAATTCTTTCTTACACTTTTCACAAACTTTTTTACCTACTATGAAACAAACTATAAAATCATTTACGTAATTTTAATTTTTTTCTAACACTTTTCACAAACCTTTTAAACTATTATGAAACAAGAATGCTAAAACTTAATAATCATTTCACAAAGTTGAAATAAATTTTTATAAAATAGGCAACAAAAAAATTATGTGGACCTCACTCTTCAGATGTTAAAAATTAATGACGTTTAGTATTTATATATAGATATTTTAATTTGAAACGGTCAAATAATGCCCAAAAGGAATATAGCCCATGTCACAACACTAGTTCATTCCCAAATAGGGTCGATCGATTAACATATATCGGATAAATCTAAAATATCGATGGTCAGACTAATTATTCATATAAGCCAATATATTATATATATATATATATATATATA
>JABUQX010012098.1:30000-35000 GCA_015478945.1 Trachelipus rathkii | reverse complement strand
AGTATATTGCGGCATCACTATTATTATTGATCCTAGGTTTAAGTAATTTATTAAGTGTGTTATATTTAGTAATTATTTTTAGGTTTTGTGTTTTATAGTTTATATCTGTGTTTATTGTTAAGGTATATTTGAATATAAGAGATTACAAAATACAAAATGGTATTTACACAAAATTCAAAATATTATTCATAAAATGAAAGGTACATTCAAATATAGGCATATTTGATTATATCCGTTGGATATATGTAAACATACAAACATTTGAAATGTAACCGCTTACACCCCCCTTCGGAGTACCCCGAGATGGGTATTCATGCATCTCCGGGATGATCTTCATGTAGTTGGGACTCATCGCTGAAAATTGTTCGGTTATGTATAGTAAAGTTTGAGATTATGTTCCTGAGTAAGCGCATTCGTGAAAGCTTTTGTATAAACATGAAAGTAACCCTAATGATAAACCTATCGTGTAAGCCTAACGATTCGAAAGTATTGCGTAATGTTTCGAAAGGTAGGATAGGTAAAGTTGTTAGCGTTTATTCTCTGATCTGTATGATCGATAGGTTATTTTATGATGTTTGACAAAGAATTTTGCTAATGTCTACGTTTATTGAGGGTT
Organism: Trachelipus rathkii; assembly: GCA_015478945.1. Lineage (NCBI taxonomy): Eukaryota > Metazoa > Arthropoda > Malacostraca > Isopoda > Trachelipodidae > Trachelipus > Trachelipus rathkii. Next base: position 34,384 of record JABUQX010012098.1, on the reverse strand, counting down.
CAAAATGATGTTATATTTAATATGCAAGACACTTTGATGAATGTAGTATCAATGCATAGTTCAAGATGCAGGTATCAATTGATAGTTGCGACACTTTGTTAAGGAGTTGTTAGATAAAATTGCTTTAGCTGCTGGTGATATGATTGAAAAGCATGGATAGGTTGAATTTTGCTGTGTAATGAGGGGTAGGTTGAGAACTTATTCATAGGTCCAAATTTTAATGTCTTATGCGTAGTTCCAAATGTTAGTATCTATTGTACGTTTTCTTCCATTGCAAGTGTTAAAGATATGAGTTAGGTTATGTTTAATTCTGCTACATTTTGTTAAATATTACTATGGAAATGTGATATTAACACTGATTTGTTACAGAAATGATAACTTTCGTAAGATATTACTGTGTTAACTGGTGATGTTGTGATAGAAACGCGGGCCTAGACTACGTTTTTGCTGAATAATGTTAGGTTCACCCTAGAATTTTGCTAATGTCTACGTTTATTCATAGTTCAAAATGACCTTATATTTGACGCAAGTCGTGTTTTGGTGAAGGTAGTATCAATTCATAGTTCAAGATGGGGTAACTTTGATAGATTGGTCACTTTGATAAGGGATTTTTTAGATAATACTGATTTAGCTGTAGCTGATATGTTGGAAAATAGGGATACATTGAGTTTTGAATGTCCTGTTAGCTACTTTACCTTTGATAAGTGGTGAACTTTCGCTACTGAATGTTAGCAGATTATTCATGCGTGGTAAGGTGTGTTAGGTTTGTCGTTGTATATTATGTTCTTAGTTCAGGTTATGATATGTTAGCTTTAATTATGTGAAAACTTTGTTAAATTAGCATATATTCGATGGTCTGTATGATAATTAGGTAAGGTTATAATAATTTTTTGTTAAATATTACTATGTTAAAGTAAAAATAACAATGATATTTGCAGATATGATTGAAAAAGTGCAAATAGGATACGTTCAGTATGTAATGTTAGTTACTTTACTGTTGTTAAGTATGGAACTTTGTTATTGTTGTCAGTTTATTCGTGCGTAAGGCATGTTAGGTTTGTCGATGTACATTATATTCTTAGTTCAGGTTATGATATGTTAGTATTATTGATGTTAAAACTTTTTTACGTTAGCATATATTTGTAGGTCAGTATATAAAGAACTTATTTTTATGTTATGTTTATATAAATTGATACTCGAAATATGAATTGAATCAATAGAACAATATTACATGGAAGGTGAGTTGGGGAGGGGAATGGAGGGGTTGGTGATTTGATTTACTGATTTATTGATTTACTGCTTTAAAATCAGTAAACTATTACACTTTACTATGATCTTTTATTCAAAGAGCTTAATTTTATGTTATGTTTGGATAAAACTTTGTTATGTTTGCAATTATTCGTTGGGTATTATGATAGTTAGGTAAGGTTATGATGAATTTTTATCAAATATTACTATATTATTGTAAAAAAAACTTTGCTGCGATAGCATATATTCGCTGGTCAGAATGATATTTAAACAGTGATATGATGAATTTTTGTTAAATATTACCATGTTAATGTAAAATTAACATTGATATGTTGGAGATATGCTTGAAAAAAGTGTGAATAGGTTACGTTTTGTAGGCTGTGTTAGTTTACCTACTTGTTTAAGTGTTTTTTTAACGGAAAAACTTTTTTGTTAAAAATTTTTGTTAAAAATTATTATGTGCGCTTTGTTAATGTAAATAGCTTATTCGGGATTAAGGTGTGTTAGGTTTGGCGTTGTGTATTATATTCTTAGTTCAGGTTATGCTATGTTAGCTTTATTAATGGGAAAACTTTGTTATGCTAGCATATATTGGTTGGTTAGTATATAAAGAACTTATTTTTACGCTAAGTTTATCCGAAATGATACTCGAAGTGTGACCTGAACCAATAGATCAATAGATCATGGAAGGGTAAGAGGGAAGGGTGGGGAGGGGCAGATGGTTTGATTTACTGATTTACTGCTTTAGGATCAGAAAACTATTACACTTTACTATGATATTTTATTCAAAGAACTTATTTTTATGTTATGTTTGGATAAAATTTTATTATATCAATTATTCGTTAGGAATTATGATAGTTAGGTAAGGTTATGATAACGTTTTGCTAAATATTACTATGTTAACGTAAAAAAACGTTGTTACGGTAGCATATATTCGTTGGTCTGTATGATAATTAGACAATGTTATGATAATGTTTTGTTAAATTTACCGTGTTAATGTAAAATTAACACTGTTATGTTAGAGATAAGCATGACAAAGTTGGAATAAGTAGTTTTGCAAGCTATGTAGTAAACTTAAGGTTTGGAATTTTGGAACTTTGTTAATATAAGATGTTTATTCTTGCTTAGGGGTGTGTTATGTTTGTCGTTGTGCATTATATTCTTAGTTCAGATGATGCTTTGTAAGCTTTATTAGTGTGAAAACTTTGTTTCGTTAGCATATATTCGTTGGTCAGTATGATAATTAGACAAGGTTATGATAAATTTTTGTTATATATTACCATGCAAATGTAAAATTAACATTGATAGTTAGAGATATGCTTGAACAAAAGTATGAATAGGTTACGTTTTTGTATGCCTTGTTAGTTACTTTACTGATGTTAAGTGTGGAACTTTGTTAATGTTACTAGTTTATTCGTGCTTAATGTGTGTTAGGTTTGTCGTTGTACATTATTTTCTTAGTCCAGGTTATGTCATGTTAGCTTTATTGGTGTGAAAACTTTTTTACGTTAGCATATATTCTTTTCGGTGATCAGTATGATAACTGACAATAAAAAAAAAAAAAAAAAAAAAAAAAAAAAAAAAAAAATGGTTATGATAATTTTGCTTTAATATTAAAATGCTAATGTAAAATTAACATTGATATGTTAGAGATATGCTTGATAAAGTAGGAATATGTTACGTTTTTGTATGCTATATTTAGTACTTTACTGTTGTTATGTGTGGAACTTTGTTAATGTTAACAGTTTATTCTTGCTTAAGGTGTGTTAGGTTTGTCATTGTGCATTATATACTTAGTTCAGATGATGCTATGTAAAATTTATTAATGTTATGTGCTGGGAAAGCAATAGTAGTTTGATCAGTATATAATTAAGACAAGGTTATGATAATTTTTTTTTAAATATTACAATGTTAATGTAAAATAACACTGATATGTTAGAGATATGCTTGACAAAGTGTGAATAGGTTAAGTTTTGTATGCTACGTTAGTTACTTTACTGTTGTTAACTGTGAAACTTTGTTAATGTTAACAGTTTATTAGAGCGTAGGATAGGTTAGGTTTGTCGTTGTACATTGTATTCGTAGTTCAGGTGATGCTATGTTAGCTTTATTAATGTGAAAACTTTGTTACGTTAGCATATTTTCGTTGGTCAGCGTATAAAGAACTTGTTTTTATGTTATGTTTATCCAAAATGATACTCAAAATGTGACTTGAAGCAATAGATAAATAGATTGTGGTAAGGTGGGCGGAAGGGAAGAGGGGAGGGGAGGGTGGTTTGATTTACTGATTTACTGCTTTTGGGTATGTAAAAGTACATGTTTTTTAAGTTATAAACATGAAAAGAATAAAAAATTTAGTAAAAACAAAAATGATTTAAACAAATAAAACAAAATAAATAGAAGTTTTTTGTTATGTTATACAAAATATGACTTAAATCAATAGATCAATAGATCGATATATCAATAGATCACGGAGGGGTGGGGAGGGCAGGGTGGTTGGTTTGATTTACTGATTTACTGATTTACTGCTTTAGGGTATGTAAAAACGAAAAAAGTTTACGTTATATACATGAAAAGCATAAAAATTTTAGTAAAAATTAAAATTTTTAAACAATAAATTAAAATAAATAAAAAAATAATTAAAATTTGAAAGTAAATTAAAAAAAAAATTAAACTGAAAACAAAAATTAAATGTAAAATGAAACAAAATAAAATAGCAAACAAATGTTTACTGACTCAGCACCGCACAGGCTCCAGCACCAATGTAGGTAACATCTCTAACTCCTTCTCATACTCTTTCTTCCATCCTTCCTCCTTCCTCCTTCCTCCTTCCTCCTTCCTCCTTCCTCCTTCCTCCTTCCTCCTTCCTCCGTCCCCCATCTTCTTCTGTTCTGTTTTCCGTGCATTTCTTGCGGGAAGACCCCCCTCCGGGATGTTCCCAGACACCCTTTACCAACTTATAACCATCATATTCGAGTTCTACGACCTTATAAACATATATTTTGATTCCAATATGGGACTAAACGATTGTTTATTAACTCGGTACCGCACCGGAGCCAACAACGGTGCAGCTGTCAACTTCGACTCCTTTGACTCAGACTCCTTTTCCGACGCCTTCCTTCTCTGACTCCAGACT
>JABUQX010012098.1:0-22500 GCA_015478945.1 Trachelipus rathkii | reverse complement strand
AATAAATAAATACAGCTTCCTTGGAAAAGGTCTCTCGGAGTGTGCAAGGGGCGTGCTAATTCTCTCTGGTATGAAGGCTTGCACCCAATGATCTTTACCTTCAACTAAAACCAAGATAACCTTGGTTTAAATCTGCTTGTTTTCGTAATCTTCAAATTACAGAAACCCTTGCAGTTTAAATTTCATCCAAGAATCGAGGAAAATATATTGTCTGACACCAAAATTCTTTTCTCAGTAGAAAATGTAATAACCATACTGCCTCCTTTTCCTCATGTCTTTTCTGACATTTTTCAAAAAATGTTAGCTCTTAACTTTACTTCTTCCTATTGTCCTCCTTTAGCATTTTCCGACAGCAAAACTGCCGAATAGCCTTTCACTAAAGCTGAAATCTTTGCTCAAACCTTTGTTTCTAATTGTACCTTACATGGTTCCGGTACAATTCCTTCTTCTCCACCTCCCTACAACATATTTATGCTAATATTGTAATTTCTTCTCAACGTGTAATTTCTGCTTTTTCTAAGCTTAACACTAAGAAGACCTGCGGTTCTGATGGCATATCTCCTGTGGTTCTCAAAACTTGTGCTTCCAAGTTTGCGCTCTGCCTTATTAAATTATTCCGTCTCTTGTCTTGTACTTTGGTGTTCCTTTATTGCTGGAAAGGGCGCTCATTCAGTCTGTACCGAAAAAAGGAATCAATCTCAACCCTGAATTAATTAATTAATTAATTAATAAGGGGAGGATCCAATATTTTAGGTTTTTAAACATCATTTTAGCCCCCACCTAAACATGGTCATAAAATTCGGAATTATCAGCCGATTTTGACCCTGTAAACACCAAACTTTAGTTTTTTTTTTGGTCTCTAAAACGTTGTTTTCCGGTGTTTTTCTGTGTCTGTAGTCATTCTTTCAAAATGTTCAATTTTTCAAAACCCATGTTTTTGATATTTTTCGAAACTCCTCCTACACTATTTATCAAAATGACTTCAAACTTGAAATACGCATAGATGGGTCCATTACCTACAAAAGTCACATAGAATTTTTTCGATTTTTTTGAGTTTTGTGCTCAGCGTTGTCCAATTTCCAAACCCATACTCTTTTTCCTGTTAGGGCGAAGTGGATGAAATTTTCAGGCCATATGTAGTCGGGGGAGAGGCACATTTTTTACTTAAATGATTTCTTTGTACATGCATTAGTTTTGGATTTGTTCTTGGAACAAATTAAAAAATAATTTTTTTGGGAAATTTAAAAAAAAAAAATTCCTTTGAGTATACAAAAAAATTATCTAAGTAAAAAAAGTGTATCTAGCCAACTATACAAGCCTTGAAAATTTGATGTTGATCGGATCAGTAGAAAAAAATATCTCAATATTTCACTTTCTCAAAAATTTAATCGTTCCAAAAAGTGAAATATTGAGATATTTTTTTTACTTATCCGATCAACATCAAATTTTCAGAGCTTGTATAGCTGGGCGAGATACACCTTCTTTGTTACTTAGATAATTTTTTTTGTATACTCAAAGAAAATTGTTTAACTAAAAATTTCCCAAAATTTTTTTTTGAAAATTTGTTCCAAGAACAAATCCAAAACTAATGCATATACAAAGAAATCATTTAAGTAAAACATTGCCTCTTCCTCGACTGACTGCATATGCCCTTAAAATTTGATCCACTTCGGCTGAACAGGAAAAAAATTATCGCAATTTTTCATTTCCAAATCCAAAAAAAGTGTTTTGAAATTGAAAACGCTGAGCACAAACTTCAAAAAATCAAAAATTGTTAAGCTCATTAAAAGAATGGACCCATCTATGCATTAGTTTCAAGTTTGAAATAGTCATTTTGATAAAAGTTGCTAGGAGAGTTCCGAAAAATTGTCAAAAACATGGGTTTTTGAAAAATAAAAATTTTGCTGAATGGACTACAGACATTAAAAAGACGCCGAAAACAACGTTTTAGAGGCCAAAAAAGCTACAGTTTGGTGTTTATAGGGTCAAAATCGGCTGATAATTCCGAATTTTATGTCCATTTTTAGGGAGGTGAAAATTGGGCGTAGCACGAGCCAAATATTGGATCCTCCCTTCAACTATCGCCAAATCTCTCTAACTTCTGTTCTTTCTATAGTTTTCGAATCTATTCTAAACAGGAAGCTTTTAATATACCTCAATTCTTCTAATCATATCTCTGATTGCCAGAACGGATTTTGTAAGAAGCGCTCTTCTGTCGATCTTCTTACTAGTGTTTCTGTTTCTTGGTTCTCTTTCCTTCAGCATTTTGGTGAAAGCCTCCGCTCAACCTTTAAATCTATAAGTAGTGGTGTTATGCATGGTTCTGTTCTGTCCTAACTCTTTCTACTTTTCATAAAGACCACTCTCTCTATTACATTATCACATATCCACTCATATGCCGACGTAAAAATACGATTACCCTCTTTGATAGACGTCCTTTTCAACAACAATTAGCTCACGCTATTAGGGCACTCATGGATCAACTAGCATCTGATCTTTCTCAAATTTCTTTGGGGCACTGAGAACAAGGTTGTTTTCAAACACTCAAAAACTCAGTTTCTCCATCTTTCCTCTCCAAATTCTCGTTCACACAGCAGTATCTTCTTTGAAAATACATAGCTCAAACTTTCGTCTGTTCTTAATATTCTTGGCGCTTATTGTTCTCGTGACCTTAATTGGAAGGATTACAGCAAGCAAGCACTAAAAGGTTGGGTGTTCTAAGGGGCCTTCAGAATTTCTTCTCGCCACCTCAGTTGCTTGGCCTTTATAGGAGAGTCGTTTGCCCTTGCATAGAGTATATCTCAAGCATCTGAGGTGATTCCACGCACACAGCTCCTCTTGAAATGGTCGAGCCTTGGATTTCTCGTCTTATCAATCGAATTGTTGCGTCACTTTCTTTATTTCATCGCTATTACAACGGACACTATGAACTCTTCAATCACATTCTTCCTCCATTGAGAAGGTTTCTTGCACCTATCTACAGTCTCATATTTTCTCTATGCAACTCTCAGGCCTCAGACTAAACCACTTTGCTCAATCTTTCATGTTCTCTACTTGTAAAGTCTGGAACAGACTCCCGTTATCTATTTTCCAAATTACATTTACATTACACATTTTCAAACTCCTATGATATCTTTAATTTTGTATTAAATCAAACAAGAAAAAGCCAAAAAATTGTGGATTCCTGTAACAAACAATCCCACCGATTATTTTTTCTATGAGCAAAAAGTTGTAAAAGCAATTTATAATATATATATATATATATATTTATATTTAATATTATAATTTACTACTATATATAATATATATATATAATATATTATATATATTATATATATATATATAATATATATAATATATACTAATATATTAATATATAATATAGTATAAAATATATATAATACATAAATATACTATATATATATAATCTATATATGTGTTAAACTCATTGCACGCAGTGTTATATATTACTATTATATATTTTAAAAAGCCTATATTATAGTCTTGAAACATGAGCTTATTATATTCAACTACATAAAAAACAAAATATTACTAAAACATTCACTATATAATAAGAAAATATATACATTTGACAAATTAGCCTTTCACCATCGAACGCGCCTAGGCCCTCTTATCAAGGTTGTGCAACAAATTACTTATTGTAAGTCCGAGGACGCGAGACAATTAGTTAGATTTATTATCTTTCTATCGCCTATGCCGTAAGAAAAAGATTGAGATTCAGAGATGCGTAAGAACAAAATCGATGCTTGAACCTCACCAAGATGATTCGAAATTTACAGAGATTTAGTATCCGTAGGGGGTAAGTAGAAAATAAAATTATACTATAGTTAATAGTTAGAGCTATGAAATATACGGTAATATCTAGCACTTATATATATATATATATATATATATTATATATATATTAAAATAGGGTATAATATTAATATAAACAGTACCCTCACGGTATACGCATATATATATAGGATGATGTATTTTTGATTTTAACGTACAACACATTTTGATTGGCTTTTCATGTTTATAACCGTAAAACATTACTTTTTACATACCCATAAGAGTCTCGGAGTAACATCAATAAATTCAGAAGCCAATCAATCCAAACACCACTAGCCGATCACCAGCTGCTGGTGATGATCGGTGTATGAATCCTATATTAAAACCTCCTAATTTATTCAAGTGAGTTAATCTTTTAATATAAAATTAGTTTATGTTATGCTCCAAAACCACACCTAAAGCAGGTAAATCAGTAAATGCTTAATCACCATCCAACCAACACTAGCTCTTACAGTCTTGATCATATTATCTCATTTAGCACATCTACTTTGCCTATCACCACTGTGATATAATTTTTACTCTCTTAAAACATTTATGTTCATTGTCTCTACATACACCCTAAGCAGGTTAAAATCAGTAAATCAAACCACTCCTCTCCCTCTCAACCGTCCATGATCTAGTTAAACCCTGATCTGTTGAGTTATGAATCTACTGATCTATTGATTCAAGTCAATATTTTTATTAAAGATTGTGTCTCATGTTTACATACCCTAAGGACGTAAAGAGGTATGGGAAGCTGTGTTGGTGAGGGGCCCAGGTCCCCACTCATCACACCTACTGCTGGTGCGCTACGTTTCTCTCTCACCCCGTTCATACGGTGCTTGGAAGTTCTTTACTGTCACAACATCAATTTTTAGTTATTAAATGTGTGGTGTGTGTTGTGTGTGTGTTGTAAGTAGTGTGTGTGTAGATTTAATTTGTAAACATACGCATTAAGATTGTCAGTGACATCAATTAGCCAGATCTAATGAGACAGGGGATAGCTCGATAAACAGCCATAGTGATATTAAATAAATATTATTATATATAGTATATATATGTATGGGATAAAATACTAAATAGTATAACAAGTGTATACATAGGTTATATATAATATGTAGAGAGTATGTGTATATATAAATATATATATTATATTATAATGTAATATATATTATTTAAATAATACTATAGGTATATAATACACTGGTAATAATAATCATAAATAATTATAATGCAAAGAAGATGACACATTCAAGTAGAGTAAGTGGGAAGTCTCTATCATGTGGGATGTATCCGGAGGTGCTAAAACAGGTTTATAATGTGTTTTCCAGTACTCGCTAATTATCTGAGGATCACTTTAAAGGAATACCAACCCGCTCACATGAGCTTCGGTCGACAGACTTGGATGATGATGAAATAGTCATAAAAATATTTGAAGCTTCGGCATGCTAGTAGCACTCACACACATCAGTGCTAGATGGAGGTACTCGCGACCAAACAAACGCACTATAGGTCTGATCTTTATTTCACTCAAATCCGGTATAAGATTCGCTCGTAAATGTCCTTAGAGTCATTTAAACTCACGCTAGCTTTCCTATACTCAGTCTTCCTGTTTAATCAATGATATCTTGATTTCATTGTTAAAGTTCTTTGTTTTTCAAAGAAAAAGTTGTCTTAAATTTGTTTTCAATAAAAACAATGTTTTGCCCTGACCACATAAGCAGTAAAACAAAAATTACCGCAAACCGCCAATGGCGCCTCGCCCCCCTCCCTGCAAACCTGTCACATACCGTATTTTACTGCCTTTACTGTTTTACGATTAATACTGTTTATACAATTCTTAGGTCCTAGTTATGAAAACGTATTAGGTGCAAGCAGCAAGTAGCTCAGTAAATACTCAGTCCCAGATAAGTAGTATAGAGTACAGTAGTAGTAGTAGTAAAGTTAGTAAGGAGTTATAATAAGTAAGTAGTAAGCCCAGAATCACTAGTATAGTCGATAGACATTTCATAAAGACGTGACTAATAATCTAAACAAAAACGATATCACCAAAAAAACTCGAAGATAGTAATATCATTTTATAACTATAACAACATCACAAAAATAACTACACCGATAACACAACAACATATGCGTCACGACACCAACACCACCAAACTAACAAACAAACAACAAACTAAACAACAACAACAACAACCAACACCACAACAACAACCAAACCACACAACAACAACAACAACAACAGTACGAACAAACAATCAACAACAACAACAAAAACAATCCGACAACCAAAGCAACCCTAACAACACACAACAACAACATAGCACGCAGGGCATTAATACCAACAATTAGTACAATACAACCAACAAACAACACTACCACTAACCCCCCACCTCACACACATCCTCAACCAAAGCCACAACGAAAAAAACAAACAAAACAAACAACAACAACAACAACAACTCAATTGGCAGTCACACAACAAAAACATAGGTCCCCTAACTATCTTTATCAAATATTTGAATTTATTAAATTCATAGGATCTGCTGAAAAAAAAAGATTGTACGCCATTAACAAAAATTCTTATCAGTATGAATATCCCTTTACAACTCGAGGCCAAACTCAACTCGTTTATACCATAGGCTATCACAATTATAAATACAGTCTACGGCTTAATTTTTTCAAGAAGTTGAAGACAATTGGAGGATAAAGTCCAAATACTACCACGTATTCTATATATGATTAATAGGATGACGAAAACATATTACAGTATAAGAACACGCGTTTTTACTAACCTAAGTACTTTAAAGCAGTCGCGGGCAAATAAGCCCCGCCTGCATGGGGCAATCTATCACACATCTCTCCTCTCGCGAGCCATGTTTTTACAGCTTGTTGCTTTACCGCCTACTGCCCTTGTGCAAATGCAACCCATTTGCATGAAAATAACCAGAATAAATGTTTTAGTAATATTAAGAATACAACGTATTTAACCTTATGAGGATACTTGTGAAAACAAAAGCAGGTATAAAAGAAAAAGCAATTTGGATCGGTTATTAGTGTATGTATACATCCAAACATTAAAGACCTAGAATGCAGAATACAAGAAATACTCGATCCTATAAACAGTATTGTTAAGCGAATAGTCAAAGCAACAAGTAGTAGTAAGTAAGTAAGTAAAACAGTTAGCTCAATAAAGAAAGTTAGAGTAAGGTAAAAAAGAGTAAAAGTAAAAGCTCCCAAAGTATAAGCAAGTAAAAACCAGATATCTCAGTCAAGTTAGTAAAAGTCGTAAGATTAGCCAGGCAGCAGTCACAAGTCCGCCAGACAAAAGCAACAGCTAGCCGAACAGTGTAAGCAGTTAAGCCCGATTTCGGGTAGAAAGATAGTTCAAAGTAGTAGCAAGTACTGACTCCAGAGGGAATAAAAGAGTCCAAAACTAACAAGTATCTAATAGTAGTAGTAAACAGACAGTCGCAATAGTAGTAAGAAGATAGATAATGTAGTATAATAAAATGAAAGTCATTCATGTTAGTCAGTTAAAGTAAGCTCTACCACGTACAAAGATAGTAGTCACGTAGTAAAAGTAACCAACAGTATAGAAACTTTATTATGCATAATACTAAACGTACATATATCACCCACAATACTCTATTCAATCGCTATACATTTTATATTGTGCTGACTAAGCTTAAACACACCAAGTGAGTATAAAATATGTAAATATTTGAAATAAAGTTATTCAGGCGCACTGACCACAGTTGTGCTGAAAATCACTAAAAGCACTAAGCTTAGGAAAAGCACTAAATGTATATATTCGTATTCAGTGAATGACATCCCTGAGCTGCGATTGGGCCGTTTAAGCCCATCTATTATTCCACAGTTGAAGATTGTTGATGTGACAAATAAGTCGAGATATATAAGTAGTGCAAAGTTCCAAAACATAAAGATAGCTGAGAAAATTAAGATGATGCAAGTGCAATTGGAGCCATCCCTCTGGGTCTTGTAGCCTGAGTCGAGCTTGTTCGACTGGGTGGACAAAGGCTATCCGCACGGACAGGGTGCTCTGATTCGAATATTACAATCGCAGTCAACGCCCCTTGTAAAAAATCCTGTTCTCTACTTGAAGCTAGTATACTATATATGAATAGGAGATCATGCGAAACAAAAAATCGTGATTCAATTCATATAAATTTTTAAGTTAATATATATATATTATACATGTAAAAACTAATAAATAAAAAAATAGTATAATAAAAATAACAATAATAATAACTATATAATATATTGTAATACTTCAAAAAAAATTAAATAAAGTTTAAGGTTAATTATTTATTATATGAATTAATACAGTAACCTGAAGAGCTCGCGCGTTCGGGGATATATAGAATAATGACTGTTAATATGTTATATATATATTACTATAAATTATAGATAGATATATATAATAAAAAGAAACTCTTAATAAGAATTCCTTCTATGATTTGTTAAATACATTAACACAACTTCAAGTCTTCAATTACTCTGAATGAAATGTCACCGAAGAACTAGTGTGTCGCCTAATACAGAACCTCCCAATAGTGCGTGTTTCTCAAGCATTCTTCGTACCCACTTTTTACTACCTTCTTAATATAATTCTACCATAGACACTCCTCTGAGCGGGATTCATCGCTATCGTTATCACCGTGTCCTTCCATCTTCTTCGAGCCTGACCGCCGCGTCTTACGGCCAAATGGGCAATCCGATTACGCACGCTTCTTGGTCATTTCCCTCTCCATTCTCTTGATTAGTGCATACATCTTTAGTTTAATTCTGTTGTATATGGCTTTAAGTTATTGATTCATTTCTCAGCTCTCCGTATTTCTCACCTTATTCTCCGCCACTATCTTGATCAGGGCTAACTCCCTTAAATCATAAATCTCTACACCCTCATCCCATCGACCTCCATTCTTTTCTCTTATTATGTGTATGTAGTGTGTAGTTCAGTGCCCAGCATTCCTGATCCATTACACTCAGTAATGGTCCACAGTATTGTTATTTTTGTTAAATCACCATTTTCACTTCTTTTTGTATAGGTATAGCTGTTGCTTTCAGTACTGTATGTTACTAATCACCCCTCCATCTATATCTAACTCCCCAGCTATTTGAATTTATATCACCAGCATGTTAGTCCTCTTCCTTCTATTATTGATGTTTCAAAGTTTTGTTCTTTCTCTAGCATATTCACTCATTACAATCCGTTCTTCTCCGTATATTGTAAATTTCGTCCTATATTCACCCATTTTGAGGCATCCCTTCTGTTCAGCATTTCTGTGCAAAGTCCGCCCTCGAACCTAGCTATCAATTGCATGCAATCATCTGCGTTTATAAAAATATCTATAGTAAGTGTGTGCTACATTGTCACCTGTCTATACATATTGCCTACTTAAGTCCATAATCCATGGTATAATATGAATAGAGGTTAGGCAAGAGAGAGCACACTTCCTGTCTCACTCCTGAACAACACCTCAAACCGATCCTTCTTCTCTTCTCACCCTATTCATTATTTCTGTTTAGGGACCGATAGATGCTACTTGTTATTTGCGTTGCATTTTTTAATGTTTTGTAGGTATAACTCATTACTCTCTTGTCCAGTGCACGCCATACCTTTTCCCTATCAATCCTATCACAAAAGGCTTTTTCAGAAGTCCACAACGCTACATCTGCCCCCTTTATTCCATGTTTTATTGTTTTTTTTTACTAATCAACATTTTTAATATATATATTATATATATATATATATATATTTTACTATATTATATAATAATATACTATATATATATATATATATATATATAGATAAAATATTGTGAGTAAGATTCTGACCTATAATATGGAATAATATATTTAATGTTTCGCATTAATATTAGTTGTCAGTAGCCTATATATATCAGAGGGCCGGCATAAAAGCGCAAATAAAGGCAAAAGCGCAAAAAGCAGCCAATTATTGCGCTTTACGGTGACCAAGGTAAAAATTGTGTTTGTTTATTGACTCTCAGAAGATGTATATTGTGACCCACGCGAAATTATATCTGAAAAATGAGTGCTCTGCCTGCTCTCTATGCCAAAAATTCCCCAACACAGAAAGCGGCTCAAACAACTTTTTTAGAAGTCGCCCGAAAGCGCAAAATGATTGATGTAACGCATTAATATAGAATGTACGTTGAATGTTGTGCCGGTTATATGCCTCTATCAAAAATAAAAAATTTTGCCGGCTCTTAGCTAATGATAATGTTTAATAAGAAAATGATTGTTATAAGATTCCTAAGTGTCAGTGTCTAGAAAAAAAGTTATATATAACTTGTAGAAGATCAAAATAAGAAAAAGAAGTAGCTTTAGTAAAACAATATTATACATGAGGCTAATATATATATATATATATATATTATATATAATATATATATATATATATATATATATATATATATTAAATATATATATAATATAATATATAATATATATAATATATATAATATATATATATACGTTATATATATACGTTATATAGAATCCAATTATTAAATATATAAGTGGAGTAATTATAAATAATGATTAAATTATGCAGTCATCTAAATAGGTCTAAAAATATATATTATTCGTAACATAATATAATTAAGTTATATATAATATAGAATATATTAAAATTAGCATGTATAATAAATATATACCCCCCGCGCTGACTTGGTAAGCGATTATATACTACTATCTAACAACATAAATGAATAAGAAATATGATATATATATATATAACCAAGTTAAATTAACAACTATAAAATCAATACATCTCTCATATATTTATTCTAATGAACCTCTATTTTAGATAAATTAATATCACTGATCGTGTAACTGAGATACAGGACTTGATCTATAATAATTTTCCAATCAGTGAAAAAATGACCTTAAAACATAATACATAATAATAATAATAAAACTTACACGAAATAATTAATAATATATTAGACTCAATAAGATAAATCAAGTCACATAATAAATAAGTTAAGAAAATGATATCAATCATGTTAAAATAATCAATAATACTCAGCTAATGAATAAAAAAAATAATAGATAAAAATCAATAAAATAAATAATTCAATAATTCACATAATTTACTCTATGTAAATTATTATATTGAGCTCGGTATTAATTAATTATTATTTTGATGATCTATTTAAATAATTAATTAATATTCTAATTTATTATTATTCAATTTATGCTCTATAATTAATTAAAAAACTGAGGAGAGAAAAATTATTTAATGGTTAATGGTCGATGAGAATAAGACCAATGTTGATAAGGTATATAATGGCGAGCTTCACCTCTGTGAATTCCAATGCACCGATTTAAACCTATAAGTGCTTTTGCTTATATGACAAATTGAAGATTATAAACAGATCTATAAAAAAGGAGACTTTAAAAGGGAGAAAAAGACGATTGCATCAATTAACACATTGAAGTCGTCGAAGTGTAATATCTATCCTTAAATTTATTTAATGTGAGGTCGCCAGCTGCCTGTACCTTCCAAGAAAAAAAGCAGCCAAGATGACTTGCAGCACCTTATGGACCCCTATCATTAACAAGTTAACTTTGAGTACTGTCAAGAGCAATAGATAAGAAGTAGTATTATATATGAAGCAAATATTGTAACATTAATGTACAAAACTTAAAAAGATTGAATGCCCAATGTAAAAAAAACCTTCAGCTTTGACATTAAGTTCTAACACATAAGCTTGAAAATCGCATACTCTTATGGATATCGAAGCAATACTATGATTCACAGACCCTTTTGACTTTTTATCCATTGAGAATTTTGATATTCCACTATTTTAAAATATAAATTGCTGAAAACCTAAGCATTAAATATTATCCACACGTCTCTTAAACCTGTAATGAATAGGATTTCAGTTTATTAAACTCTCATTTGTTACGAAACTACATCCGTTTCTAAATCTAGCCCACAAGGAGCTGTGTTAGATGCAATTACCTGACAAAGGGAGAGGGTCAAAGCCTGCAGGCCACGGAGATGCTCAACAGACACACGTGAGTTAAACCCAGACAAAAAGCACGCAGAACCATCATTACTCCATGGTCTATGTTCGAAATATTTTTAGAGAATTAGGAATCTTGAGTATAGCATTAATAGAAGGATAAATATTTTATTTAAGTACAGGTATAACTGTAGTGGTGTTCACAACTAACAGGCTAAAAAACTAACAGGATACAGTTCATACAAAAAATTTTCGAATTTGAATTACCAGGTTTCATTTGTCATTAATATCAGTTTTTAAATATAGGAGTGTAAAACTGAATTCACACAAAAATAATTTTGCTTCTTAAGAATTATATATGCTGCCTCAATGACATGCTGAGGACATATTCTTACAATGTAGCGACGAGTCTGAGAGTTTCTTTATTGTCGCACAATTCTTCTCTCCCATACCGTGGGAACTCTGATTTCCACATCACCGCTTAAGAGCGGACAGTTGTATTTATTTCAATCTTTGTAATATGTCATACATGACTTCATCAAATAACTTAAGCGGGAAGGACTACTTATAACCGAACCTGTATTATGCTCTCTCACGTTGACGGTCAGTTTATGTCATGACGCAGCAAACGCGGCAGACAAGGCTGCGACTATGGGGCCAAAACAACAAACTAGTGAATCTCTTATTAATCTCGAGTGGTACGAGAATGACCGCATTACAATGATTCTGGAAGCTCATCTTAGAAGTACTGTTGCAATGACAGAGAAAGGCTGTGCAACCTTTGCCACTGTATGAGCGAGCACTAAATCTGCTCTCTTCAGACCTCAGCACAGTTCCTATAGTCAACAACTAATTACGGACTATTAATCACACAAACGTTCGGCATGTGCAGTCAAAGGTGCTATTAACCAATAATGATGGACACTCATCCATAACGTCAATAACTGAAGAAAACGAATTGATATATATCCAATGCATTAATAAAGAGAAAACTATATAGAATTTAAAACAAAACAATGTAAATCTTCGAATTAGTATCGCTAATGCCACAACAGATACTGGTAGCGTAAACCACTATGTCTGTAATGCTTTCTGAGTGATGTTATTCAATGCAGTATACGGGTCGGTAGTGACGAACGAGAGGAAAGTGAGAGCAGCAAGGTGGTCACCCATTGCACGCGTACCAAATGATATAGAGGATAAAACGCGGTAAGTAGATTGGGGCAAAGCTCAGTTGACCACAGCTGGCAGATGATTGTCTGCAGAATTGCAGCAACAACTGCTAACCACTCAGAAAACACAATCTATGACATTGAGTAACGGATCTATGCACTTTAGAGCTCCACGAACTAAACATTAAAAGCACACCGAGTGCATGCATTTACGCCTCCCTACACAACATTAAACATTTGCTTAATGGACTTTCAATATGTGTCACCTCGCTGGTTCCTATAGCGTGGACAAACAAGAGCAGCGATTAATACACTCACAGCTTATACACTAAAAGCATCATGAACTTTTGGAATCCAAAAACAAGAAAACTTAACAACATGCCTGCTTCGAAGATTTATTGAAGAGAGGATTTGGGAAACAGTCACACCTACGTAATATACACACCTGAATGTCTCTTGCTAGAAGATCCAATATTACCGCTTCTACTCACAGAAGACCTGCTTATAAGACATCTTAATGACCTGAGAGAAAATCTGACAAACAAATCTACAAACAATACTAGTAATAAGAAGCTCAAAAGCTCGGCCCTTCAGATCTAATCCCGAAGTTAATTTATAATAAAAAAAGATGGATAATGGCGACTCCAACGGTAAAATTGCGGAGCTAGTACAATCATGGATATATAAATAAGAGGCCTATTGGCTACATAAAACACAAAGACTGGTTATTGCTATGTTAATCATTTAGCTATGACAGGTAAAGAGAGAGATTAATGAGAGCCTGTGAGCGCAGGAATGAGAATCTCACATAATTTTTCCTAATCTTTTCCTCCTTAAAGGACCAAAGATCGGGTTGCATAATGCTCTACGAGTAGGTGGCGATTAAAAATGTGTAACTCTGCCAAACAAAACCTGTAAGTTCAACTTGAATTTGCTAATGCAAACCAAAGCAAAACAAAGGGAAAGATAAAGGGTTATTAGAACCGAGGCGTTCAGCAGTAAATCTTTCTGTTGATTATTGGATTAAGCCTTAACAATTTATCTAACCCTTATGGCGAATCACCACTGACCTACTCATCTTCAATACTCGTGCGATAGTGAGGTAACGACTAAGGTACACAAGCGAGGAAAGTAATAAGTTAAAGTGCCGAGAAGGACCCAGGATACTGGAGAAAGCGAAATAAAGTGTAAATCATTCGCATCGAATCTTACTTCTTCCCCACTCATTAAAAAACAAAGTGATGCCGAAAGATATAGATGAAGACTGAAGTTCTGGAAATGGACCGAGTCTATGGTGGGTTTAATTCTTATTATTATTTGGCACCACCAAATATTATCTTAATCTAGTGTGATAATTATAAACTTAGTTTATAGAATATCGAATAGTTATATATATAAGTAATTATTATAATATTAATGACTATATGTGCACGAGTAACTATAATATTAAAATAGATACTAGATACAATATGACTATATAAGAATATAATACATATATTATATGTATATAATAGTGAGCAGATTACGATATTATATCTTTGGGCAATATGAATCTTATTCATTAGCGTATAATCACATCGTGAATTAAATATTAAATTAAGTATTAAATTGTCATAAAATATAAATTTATGATATATATATTACTTATAATACAATTCAATATAACAGTAATATACTAACATAATTATATCACACACATAATCACACTGAGTGAAACGGGAAACATATATAATGTTGGTCTAAATGAAACTTAAAATGAAAGATTGGAATCCAGTCCTCTTAGATTGACCATTTCTAAGATATTCTGATGAAACTGAAGGGATTTGCTATATATCCAGCAGAAACAGACAAATCCCTGGAGGAGAATGGTGTGAAACAAATGCGTGAGATTAGCTGGAGGTGCAAGGTAAATGTTCGGATCTCAGCACCCATATTTCGCGTGGGAATACCTGCTTTACCCTGATTAATGTACAGTAAGTCATGTCTGTGGACGCTTGTTATATAATCATGATAATAACCTCATTACCCAGACCTCCCGGCCATGGAGAAGGTGTTAGACCAAGGATCTGAGGTTCTAATGACAAATGTAGCATGGCCATCCATTGCACCATATATTTAGAATAAAATTTATTTTTTGTGAATAAGGCTAATGATTGACCCACGCCTACTTGCGAATCCGCAAGTGAGGACAGCGCGAGGACGCAGTGGAAGTGAATCACACGGCTATATTGAGTCGTGATTAAAATCTTCACTTTCATTGCAATTATGTGCCATTATCTTCTCTCAAATAAATTTAAAATAATTCATCTCGTCGATAAATAGATATAGCTGAATCTTAGTGGTTTTTATATTTTTTTTGCGCTCCTGATAATTTTGCTTTAAAAACAAAATTTCGAATTTTGAACGGACATGTGATTGCGCTTTTGCGTTTGTGGACTAAGTTTTTTTGAAAAATTGTGCGCTTTTGCGCCCTTGGGACTATAGTTTTTTCCAATTTTGCGCTTTTGCGTTATGCGCCTATGAATTTAAATTTGCGCGATCTCCAACTCTGATGTATATATATATATAATAATATATATATATATAATATATAATATATATATAATATATATATACAATATATATATATGATATATATATATATAATATATATATATTAAAATATATATATATATATATAGAATATATAATATATACATATATTATATATATATATTAATAATATATATAAATTATATTAATATATTAATATAAGTATATATTATATTTCACCATTTTTTCAGCCCATATAAACATCATCGAAAGTAGAAAATTATTTCAGCCGTACTGCCCGTAAGTAATTATTGCGACTTCAGACCTCAGGGTCTGGAGCCTGTCTTCCAGCCCAGCTCCGACTCAGGCTCCAGAACACACCAGAGCATCCGATGACTCATCTTATTCTTCTTCAGCTATCTATGTTTTGGAACCTTTGTACTTATACCTCTTATCAAACAATCCTTCACTGAGATTGGTCGTAAAGAACTAATCACAGCCCTTTATTCACTGTTGATATCGTTCATTGATACGAATTAGGATTAGTTTTAATCTAGCTTCAGTGGTTCGAAGTTGTACAGAGGAAAACTTTTATTTTTATTATTAAATGTTACAATTTAAGTCCGTGTTTAAAGCTTAGTGCACGAGTAATGTGAAAATATAAATGTATACGATTGAATAGAGTGGGGTGATAAGGGAGTAGATGTCCTAATGAACACAAAGGAGGATAATTTTAACAGTATAAAGCGAATACTTATAATAATTGGTATGTTGGGTCCACTTCCAAGACAATTATGAGATACTACTATTATAAAGTGCAAGTGGGTAAATAGATCAAGTTCTTAGAATTACAAGACAAATTCACCAGGTTAGAGTTGGATTAAAGTAAAGCGATTAGCATTAGTTTCCAATTAAGTTTCCAGTATCCTGTTGTTAGGTAATAAGAATCTTTACTATTATTACTGTTATTTTTCACGCAAAATATAAGCAGTACGTTAAAGGTATCAAGCTAGTAAAAGTCACGATGGGTCGGAGATAAGAGAGTGATGTGATGCGACCCATGCAGGCGGGCTATTTGCCCCGACTGCTTTATAAGTACTTAGGTTTAGTAAAAACGTGTTTTTACTGGAATATTTTCGTACTAAATAAAAATTTAGTATGAATTTATTAATTTCTCAATCTGAAAAATCTAGCTATGTGAAAATTATATGTAGAACGTTGGTCATGTGTAAGATTCACTGGCAGAATAATTTGTTAATATGTTCAACTTATTATTATCGCAGTCCTATAATTGAGTTATTATATTGATTTAAAGATAGTTATAGGTAACCTAAGTTTTTGTTGATTTCGTCATTTTAGTTGTTGTTGTTGTTGTTGTTGTCGTTCTTGTTTGTTGTGTTGTTGTTGTGTATGTGTTTTGTTGTTTGTGTATTGGAGTTTGTTGTGTTGGTGTTGGTGTCGACATTGTTGTTGTTGGTGGTGTTTTTGTTTATGTTGTTGATGGGTATATATATTAGCTATCTTGGTTTGGAGATTCTTTGTAACCTATATATACCTTCACCATTTGCAATGCAACTACTGTTATATTACTATACTACTACTACTATCTACTACAAAATAATACTGACTACTACTACTAACTGACTAGCTGTTCTGCCAATAGTGATAATAACTTAGACCTAAAAACTGTAAAACAGGATATAGTCTGATAAAAACAGTTAAAGCGAAGTAAAATAAAACGTATGGAACATAGCAAGATTTTGATGAGTGGATATGTCGGGCCAAAGCCTCAGGTTGCGGGGGTCTGTTCGAGCCAAAGCCCACACGCAGTAGCTTTGTTCTATTTTGCTTTCTCAAGCGGGTCAGTCCGAGAACATTGTTCTTTAATTTGACACAATTTTTCACGCTAACTTTTTCTTGAAACAAAAACGTTTGAAGCAGATCTGTATAAGTCTCAGTGAACACACATTCAAAAAATATACGACATCCTACGTATAAAAACAAGAGCGCATCCTAATTTACAAATGTGCATCTATATCTCTACCACTGCGCAGTGCCAATCAACGCAAGTAACCGCGTCCCCGATAAGCAAAGTTTTTTTGCGTGCGGAACAGTACCGTCCCACTGTCTGCTGGACAATCACTGTGTAGCTACGCGTCGTACCCCCACATTTTTACTTCATCACTGCTCCCTATCTCTCAGTTCAGTTGAAGCGAACCTCTCTTTAAGTATGGTTTCCTCAGCACTCTAGCTCACGCGCGCACCGCACGTACTGAAAACATCCAACAAATCATAATCCCCTGTAACGCCATCCTGGAAATATATCATCCATTTGTGTTGGAGACTTCTTTTTGATCCTCGCACCATCTTACGGCCAACCGGACCCTATAATGAAGTGACGTAATCGGGTACTTCATCTAAATACCCTATAATACTACCCTATTATACCATTATAACCAGCCGGCTCACCTAATATCACTCATACTGAAATTAAATTACCATAATAAATAATTTGTTAACCCGAAAATCAAAAAAGTACTCGATTAACATTTTAAAGTGCTTAGTATTAATAAAAACATAATAATTTAATTATATATATTGACTTATATATTATATATATATATAATATATATTATAATAATATATAGTAATAATATACAATTTTATATACCAAAAATATTGACGTGGTCTATACCTCACGCTATGTCCTTCTCTGTCATTCATTATGATACATAGGCTATGATGTCATCTTAACACTTGGTTAGATACAATTAAAAAATCACTGTACAATATACAACACAAACACCCACCATCTATCATTCACCACACACACACACACACAACTATACATATCACACAATTACAAAGGTATTAAAAACCAAAAAATTGTAATGCGTCATCAAAATCCAAGTTTTACGAACATAAAAGAACGTTTGAAACGTAATTAGACCGTACAGCACACAGTGAGAGGGTGTGAGGGGAACCCCCTCAACCACAACAGCTTGCAGAAATATGACCGTCATTACGTCCTCAAACTAGTGCGAATGTAAAAATTAATTCACAACAATACTTCTCTCAAAAATATGACTTGAATCACAAGATAATAGATCAATAGATCAAAGATCAAATAGATCATAGATGGTTAAGGAGAGGTGGTTGGATACGCGCGAGTCCTTGATTACTGATTACTGCTTCTAAGAGGTGTACTCACAACAACATGAGACAATTATAATTAACACAAGTGATTCAACATTTGTAGACACAGTGTAGATCAAATAGATCAATAGATCATTAGATGGTAGGAGAAGTGGAGTTGAAGTGGGAATTGGAAACTGGTTGATATTAGATATCACTGACTATTACTTGCTAGTATTCGTGTGGCTGGCTGTTAACACCATAACAATTTTAATAAAAATTTTCAACTTTAATCATGTTATGATCAATAGATCAATAGATCTAAGTTATGATCAGTAGCTATGGTTAGGAGGTGAGTTATGGAATATGTATGGTTCATTGAGTTATTGATTTACTTGAACCTATTAGGGTATGTAAATACAAAATTTATAACGATATATAACATGAAAAGCATAAAAAGTTTAGTAAAAAACAAAAATAAATTATATATAATATATATATATATATATTTACCTATACTATATATATATATATATTATATATAATATATATTAATATATTATATATTAATAATATAAATAATAATTATAAAAATGAACACCCTAAAATAAAATTAAAAAAAACCATACGCCCTCCACCTAAACGACATACTTCTCAAGCACCGCATTCCACTTATTATTTTAACATTTTCCTACATATACCAACCATTCCGAAAATAATTTTAGCAACGTCGCGCAACCACGCGTCAAATACCGTTAAAAAAAATGTGCGCAACTGCGCGGCGATACGTTGCAAATTCGGTTTCGCGCCGCGTGCTATCGTCCGTTACGACTTATATGGCACTTTGAGTGAACGAGCCAGGACTTCCAGTAGTCTTTAGGCTTAGCTTTAACTTTCATGAAAATAAAGCCTTGAATATAGAGCTCAGCTACTATTCATGAAAGTTAAGCTCAAGCTACTTTCATGGAGTGGCTACGTATAACCATAGTACGAGTGTGCGTTTACCGCGTACACGCGCTAATATTCAGGCATAAATCAACACTACGAAAGTAGCGATCTGTTATGAGTTGATTCAATCATAATGGGGAGGTAGGTTGTAAAAAAACTGAGTCTCGTGAATGTGACGATGAGGCTGTGCTTACGCACACAACCCACTCACTCAAAGTACATGGCCGAACCATAGAAATAGGGACCCCTCATAGTGAGGTGGGACCATGAGCCCCCAAAACAAAACGGCAACCCTGAAAGTACCCGTACTGAAGGTTTAGCCCCTGCTGTTGGTTTAGTCTCAAAATGTAATAATATCACTCAGGGAAGGACGCTTGGCAGGGTCGAAGCCTGCCCAGTTCATATAATCTGATTTACGTCATGAGGTGGTAGGGAGGAACAAAGGGGTATGGGATAGGGTAAATATATTAGATATGTAAAGTACATGAGCATGTGTTCAGGTATACACACACTCACGCACGTAATCTTCACTTGAAGAAATAGTATTTATGGGACCGGACAGGGGGGATCAGCCCCCAAAACAAAATGGACCCGCAAAAGTACCCAAAAGGTAGTCAGCCGGCGGGTGAGGAAGGAGACCCCGAATATTACTCATTGGAAGACCTGAGTGCAGGGGATGCGCCGCCACCCGGCTTTGAATAGAATCTGTTATATGGTATACTTCAGAGAGGTTAGATCTCAGGGAGAGGTGGCAGAAAGATGACATAAGATAGGTTTATCTCTTGTGTTCATCAACCGGAGTAGGACACTTAACATGGTGGCTATGGTACTAATGTCTTAGTGATGTAGATGAATAGTTTATATTTTAATTTTAAACGTGTATAAAAGATGAAGTCGGTTTCAGCCTTTAAGGATTGAGGTGAGCATAGAGTTAAAAAAATCATCCGAGATTACACAAGAGGGAAGAAAGACTTGAATATTTTAGTGTTTAAGTTGTGCGCGGAAATACCAATGTATGTATTGGGTGGATTGTAGGCTTTTATAAAAAATCTTCTACACCCTCGGCCGATATATCGTCGGAATGACATAAAGGAGTTAGTCCTGTGGTTTACCGTGTCCCTTGCCTGCATTGTTCTCATTCATATTATGGTGAGACAAATGATTTTCCACAAGACTTCGACCAGCAACACGAATATTCAACGATTTGGCAATTTGAATAAAACTAATTCAGCATTGGTGACACACAGATCAACCCGGAACCATTACAATAGACATTTTCAAAAGTAGGGTCGCAACCAATCTTTCTGGGCGCTGCATCACAAATCAAGCTAAAACGAAAAATTACTGTCAGTGAGGTTCAACATATGTTATAAAAATGTCACAGCCAGCGAACTATTAACAAGCAGTGATGCGAGTATTTTAATAATAAGATCTCTAATATCAGAGACTTAGTATGCGCGAGTATAGATCATCTTAAGTGGAATATATAAAAACACACTAAATTAGTCTATGAGCTGGCCAACTATGATATGGAAAAATTAATGTATTTCTTGCGTGTTGCGGTGAATGTATTTGTGGAAATTCAACTCTCTCTCGTCTAACAATGGTTGCGAAGTGAGCACAAAAGGAAAGCTAAGAGGTGGACCCGTCATTGGTGCGGCTTGTGGCGCCTCCCATTATGTTTGGGATTATAACTGTTCAATATTCTGGTAGAAATCGATTAAAATGATGTCGTGTGACAATTAAAAAGTTTTTAATAATACAGTGATAATTAGTATTAAGAGGCACAATCAAAAACACTCAAAAAAAAATAAAATTTGACAAAACCCGTTTTAAAGTGTTGTGGTCACGAAAAAATAAACTCCAAACATACAGTCAATTATTATTAGTAGTAGCTACTCACGTGAGCTCAATAAAAAGAGCTATAGTATAAGTATGAATGTTATTTTGCTTAAGTAAAAGATTACAAAGGACAGACAATTATGAAATTTAAATATCATAGTAAGATGATAAGTATATATATTAATATATAAGCGTATTAGCAACAGTTCAATAATTAGCTATAATAGAGGCTATCCTTATAACTGATTAAACCAAACAAAACTGGTTATAAGTGAGAAAAAGAAAGAGTAGTATTAGTATATATAGTGGGGATATCCGCACATAATAATTAAGTCAGTCAAAAATCAAGTTGTTAAGGTTTGGCACTATGGGCTGTTTAAAAACGTCGAAGAATAGTTAGAATCTGGAAGAGATATATATAAATCTACCCCGCCAACGATAATATTTCAATATTGAATTTAAATCTTTCCTTGTTTTTCACAAATTTTATTTGATTAATTTATTTCAAGCATATCAAAATATTTAATTTATTTTTTAGACTACTTGTTTGAGTCGTGCTTTTTAAATGTGTGTTAAAGTTTTGAGTTGCTAAACTTATGAGGTACATTGATTTTTGAATGGATTGTACACGGACTCTGGGAATAATGGGTTAAGATGAATATTTTGGTATATTAGGATGGTTTTGGTTTACAGTATTTTTAAAGGTTGAGTACAGTATCAGTAACAAAGAAATCTTTATTTATTTGGAAAATTTGATTATATATTTTTTCAAATTCATATTTTTAACTAATATTAATACCAACTTATTTTTTATTTACGTTGTTTTTGTGTTTGTTGTATGTATGTAATTTTAAATAAATCAAGCTTTATATATAATGATTTGATTTTCCATCAATAAAGTTTGTTATGAAAACTTTGTATTATTGATGTCTATTATTTGTATACAATTTGAGTCATCTAGGATATCTGTAGTATATATAGTCTGTTTCTGAAATACATCCCGATTAAAAATGAAT
>JABUQX010012097.1:50000-69389 GCA_015478945.1 Trachelipus rathkii | reverse complement strand
TATTGATTTCTGAATGTTACAACTTTGCAGTTCCACTCGAGACTAGCTTGATCCTGATTTACGTGTAGCTCTGTGGATTGTGTTCAGTGTCTCAGTGTGGACGAAGACAATCATTGCAGAAATCTAAGACCCCGGAACAGATCCTGTGAGTTGCGTTTACCAAGTCTAACCATACCAGAGTACGACTCAGTCTAATCATCATGACGATTACGATTGTTCGTTGAACATTATGTTAAATTAAACTCAAAATTAAACTAATTTCTTATTAGCTATTACTAAAAGTTAGCATTTGGGGTTAGGTTACATCACTACAGCTTTTCTTATGATGCCTTGTCTTGATGAACACTTCTCTTTCTTCTACAATGATTATTTCATTATTATTACTAAAACATTTAACTAATTTTCTTGCAAGCCCTCTTAAATATGTTCCCAAATATCAGTTGGTCTACAATCCAATTTAAATTTGATTTCGCATTGTTGAATCATATATACTGTATTGTACTATAAAGCAAAGATCATACTGAAGAATTTCTACGTTCCATATACATGGTACATAGTCATTCTTCATCTTTTAATACGAATAAAACAATGTGATTTATATTAATTTGTTTTTAATTATGTGCTAGTCAGATCAAACACGCGAGTGACTACTTGGTAACTTTATTCACTTAGTGCACAAAAAGTCACAAACACACCCAGTTCCTCAAGGGTCCAACATCAACGCTTTCTAACACAACTTCAGCTTCTTCGAAATTCTGGAGTTGGATAAACTTAAGAATAGTTGGAAGACCTTGAAGAGTGAAGATCCTTTTTCCATTCTACCACTTTTTCTTCTGAACATACTGCTTGCTTATATTTATAAAAGAGGAAGAAGAAAAACTATTTATTACATTTCATTTTGATATATAATATACTAATATTTTAGATATATATTATAGTTATATATATATATATATATAATTATATAATAAATCTTAAATATATCTGTTTAAAGTAATAGTTTCGAATAAAATAATATTATATATATATATATATAATATATATTATATAATATATTATATATTAGAACCGACCGGGGCCCGGCCCGGCCCCGGCCCGGCCCCGCCGGCCCCGAGCCCGCCCCGGCCAACCCCCGGCCATTTTTAGCGACCCGGCCCCGGCAAAAAAATCAGGAAAAACCGGGGTTTTCTAGCGGGGTTAACTGGTATCCAAAATACACGAAATAAAAGGAAAATCAAACAAAATTAAGATTGATAAAACTATGAGTTAATCCCAATTTCATGACTCCTGGTGATACCAAAATATATGAACATTTTTAACCTTAAAATGGTCAAGATTGCAATGTGTTATGAGAAGATATGTACGTGTCGAGTTTTCAAAGGCCAACGATATTTGAGTCAATAATGTGATAAGTTGTGTGGTCCGAGTGTAGACTAGTAAAGAAGATTGCGATAGTTGGATCTAGAGCCAAACCGAAGCGAAAAGGAAATTAAAGATAAGGGAAAGATTAATGATTTGATAGAGGTGCGGTGGTATGGGTATGAATGCAACCTGGGTGTTGTCAATAGTTCCAGTAAAAGGAATGGAAGGTAACTGAGGGAAGGAGAGAGAAGTATTAGCAGCTTAAATAGAGGAAACGGAAGCCACCTCCATAACAAGCACGTACAAGGCGCAGTGGAATGGGCAAAGGATGACAATTACCGCAAACGGTCGCATATTAAGGTGTGTATGTTAGTGCGCGGTTTACACACAAGTCGCACGTCAGTAAATCAGAAAATATGCTCTCTCTCTCTAAAAATCTTATGGGAGATTATGTACACAAAGCGAACAGTAAGGGAGCAGTAGTGATGAGATAAGGATCGACACACAATATCGCCTGGAGGTGAGAATAACAAAGTGTGGAAGAGTTAGTGAGTGAGATTATGAGAGAGTTGTAAGATAACTTCGAGTTCTGTATAGATGTGCGTTTGTTCTAGCCTTTTCCTCCCCACAACACTAACCCTTGAAAAGTGTGTATAGCTCGTAAACCTTTACATGATTAACGACATGTCATGTTCACCGACTCTGCTTGCGATAATGACTATTACAATTGTAGGAAAATGCTGACGCTCAAACAACGCTATCTCCTGTCCGCGTGGGGGTGGGAGGGGGGGGGGGGGACCGTAATTCACAGGAGTATAACGACAAGGAAACGGCCACAATTTACATTATAGAGAGAAACAACCAGATAGGCGCATACCGAAACTTCGAATACAAGGTGTGATGAGGAAAACTGCTCCCCAAGAACACAATGGGCTTTCAGTTGTAGCTTAGTGCGCCTGGGCCGCGATACATCAAAGCAGCAGCTCTTTGCGTTGCAGGGGCACAAAAAGAATTTCTATAATGATGACCACAAGAAACGTCAAAATCAACTAAGTGTACCTTTACGACACGAGATTTTCTGTGCATAGCACATTACTCACATAGCAAATATGTGATTATACATATGCATCAGTTTAATGGAGTTGTGGATAGACATGATTAGAGATTGCGCATCACACGCTGATATTAAACAATATGCAAAAGCAGACACACTGCCTCCGTTAGTATTTCCACATAGTCGTCCTCGACACACTCATTGACGTACACAAGGCGGCGTGTCAGATAATCATCAATAAGATGTGGAAAATAGAAATAAATATCGAACTCTAGTTTGTTCCAGCACATAATCTCGACACATAAAAACATTGTGCTTTCTGCGATAATACTCGCTCGAAAATCATGATATATGAGAGTACGTCTGCATAAATGCTCTAGATAGATTAATCGATCTTCTCGCTGACATCAATATCCATTACTCAATCTCTAGGAAAAATATTACTTAGTATGAAAATTAATCGTCTCGAGACAAAGAATAATATATCGAACCATTTATACAACAATGTCATAGATGATTAAAATCGCTCTCCGGGAGGATTCCTTGTAGCCTCTTTAGAGAAAAATATAAAACGAGGAGTACCAAAGTAGGGCAGAAGTTGGGCCTATATAGTAATGAGTAGCAAGTCGAGCATTTAACAGGGCAGAGTAATCCGTTAATCAGTGCTATCATTCAATTCATCATTGACAGCTCCATATCAAATAAACTAAAGTTAATTCATATAATACTAGTCTCACCAAGCACCCACAGATAAACCAGTCACAAGCGCGAAAAATGAGTCGAATCCGGGCAGTGTCTAAAATTGTAAATTTGTAAACACACTCTGAAACCAATACAGACATTTTCGACTATGAAAAGCCAGAAGATAGATTTGCTTAAGTACTAAATCCACCAGGTATAATGATACTTTGCAATGCAAAACATAGTCAAATAGACGATAGCTCAACCAATAACAGACATGAATGAAACGGGGAACACAGAATTCAAAGTCCTCATACAATATGATGTGAAAGTATAAGGAGGCTCAAAAATGAGACGTCGTTTTAGATGTTTTGGAAGGAGCAATACGATATAATAAATCCGAGAAAAATGTTACGTATGACATGTGCACCTTGTTAAAGCGACGCCGTTCCGACGGCTACTGCGATACTCGGACTGGACTTGACAAATTCCACTGGCTGTGTGTGATAAAAATTTATGTGTTAACTTTAATCAGATGTATAACAAATAAAATATATATGATGATCTCGTTGTGGCACACATTGAGCTGCTTGTAAGTTCGTGTCGGACATGTGAAGGATAATTTCAGGAATACGGAGAAATATTATAAGAGTTTACCGGTAAGGACAGTAATAAGACATAAGTAATTAGTTATATAAAAAAGAAGTCCAAAGGTACTGGCACTCTTATGAAGGAAAATAAATACACGACGGTAACACTATTTCCGCACTGGAAATAAATAAATATATAGAGATATAATAAAGATATATAATAAGATATAATTAATTATAATAGTATATTATTATATATAAATATTATAATTAATGAATAATAGATTGTATATATAATATTAATATAGATATTATATATATTTAATATATGATATTTATAGAATATTAGGATATATATATATATGGACATAATAAATTTAAGATATGATTAAGTATCTGGGAGGACACGGAATCGGGAACGTCGGATTTGTATATAAATTCATTTTTCACAGTGATAGTTGATACCATATATGAGTTAACATAAAAATGAATGATTGGGTCTAGGGGTGATGAATGGTTTAAATATTTTATGTTTTATGTATTTTTTTTTATATCGAGTCAGGTTAGGAGTAAAGTCGGATTTATAATATAAAAACTTCACAGGAAAGGAAATGGATCCTAATAAGAACTTCCAATGGGGAAATTCCCTTTAAGTGTAAATTTTTATTATATATTACGACAATGAACTAACCGGAAGAATAAAAGATGAGTATTTTGTATATATCCATTTTCACACCCTAGAATCATCTTTAGTTATTGTCCCATTATATAGTTAATTTATTTTTAATCCGAGTAGTATAAGAGTCCCGTTTCTATTAGTCAGTGTCACACGTTTACTATAGTATTAGTTGAATATAATTATAGAAAGAGATTAAAAGATAGTTAAAGACAGACTTGTGACATAATGGAGCAAGTAGTTTGCTTGAAAAAGGTATGCGTGCGAAAGTATGAGAAAGAATGGTGATATAATTCAAATATACTATTACGATAGTCCTATATCTGAGTTTATCTTAGGTGTAATATAGTATGCTATATAGAATTAGATTATGGAATTAAGTATTAGGTAATTGATAGCCGCGAAGTAGGTGGAAGAATCGTGGCGTATAGGTGCTCATTAACCTTCATATCAGTATACGAAAGGGTAGTCAGAATACATACCGGCCCGCCTACTGACTACCAAGTACCCTAGCTCACCGTACTAAAAGTAGGCTAAAGCCCTATCCCACTAGCCCTCCACGGGCTCAATAATATCGCGTCCACACCACAATCACGCTATTTACAGCCCACAGCCCGAATACTAGAGAAGGATTTTATCAAGTATAAATACCGTGAAGAAAGTTATTAATAAATGATATCTTTAGATTCAAAACTCACCCAAAAACTACGTGATATAGAAAAAGAATAAATTGATTTGGATAAAGTAAGTTTATTAATTTTTTATGATTAATTAAATTATTATTTAATATTTACGAACACTTCTTGACTGTACTAGGAGTAGAATTTCAAAATTCGACAAATATGTAATATCCTACTACGATGTTGTATACGAGGCTATAACGTCTTTCTCATATTGAATTAGGAAAATAAATAAAAGATGAATTATATTTTTATAATATTAAGTATTTAAGATAACAACAATTAGATTCCTTAAAGTTTATGCAGGGGTCCAAACTGATAGAAACGCTAACCCACACGGGGAAAAGAGATTTACTGAATATAACCTAAACCATATATCTAAGGCGCTAACACCATAATACCCTAGACTGCAAGGTCATAGACCTATACACATAACCTAAACGCGAAAATAATAAAAAAATTCTTTCGCGACCATACATAAGAACTATCTATTATGTTACGGTGAATCAATCAAGGGTATACTAGCCTGTGGAATATATTTCTTTTATGGAAATACCGTGATCGATCCCAGTATTCCGCGATGTGTTACGGCATATAAGTAAGGATTGTTTACGAAAGATACCGTATGATACTTATTTAAGATACGAGTTAGATATTGTGAAACCGTAAAGTACTGAATAAGACCGAGCAACGTAGTATATAATAGTGTTAGGAAGAAAGGCCTATATAAGGAAATATAGTATCACAGGTTACTCTCTAACTATGCTAAGGTCAGGCGGTGGTCAACATAGTAAAAAACAGTTATGCACCTAACAGCCCTCATAAGATACGGGGGTATGAGTGGTGTAAGTAGTAGGGATATGTAAGTTGTAGTAAGGGATATATTTGTAAGTGTGAGGACTAGGTATAGGTTCAATAAAGTATGACATAAGGGCCCCGGACCATAATAATAATGGGAATTTCAAATTATCTGATTAAACGGGTAAGCGTATGCACAACTTTAAAGCATTATGATGCAGGTATGTAAGTGTTGTAGAGTAACTATCAGGTATGACGGAAGCCAACATAGAGCTCGAGAATGAACGTATCGAAAAGTTACTAACAGAAAAAAGCAGGAATGAATAGATTCTACTAACGATCGAAATGACATTCGAAGAAGATCAGTTGGCCACCAATTTTACACAACCTTAGTGATTCAAAAGTTGAATTCTTTTCTCCTTTCTGGGAATTCATATCTTATGTTTTATTGTTCTTGATCTACTGGATTGAGATCAGAATTAAGCGGGTTTTAAAAATAAGAGGATCACCAAACACTAAAACGACTTGACTATTTTCATTTTTATATAATTTGTCTTATTTTCTAATTCTTTGAAGGTTTAAATGTGAGATAATGAATTTATCGTCTATAAATGCCGTCTCGAAAAGTGAAAGGCTTCATTATGTGTTTTATAGCCAAAAAACACATACACATGACACTGATTTCATCATTGAGTAGAGATTATGTAATCTAAGCTAATAACTAAATACTATCATCATAGTAAGTTAATATAGTTAAAATAAGATTTGTACAGATATATACTATGAATTCAATGAGCAACGTGTAATGCAGTGGACAAATACAGGTTGATGATTACGATATACTTATATATATATAGATATACTATAATATCAGTATATATAGAGATGAATAGCAACGAAGTAGATACTACATGATTATTAATAGACGAGCATAATGATATGAGTAAATCAATGAAGATATGAATGAGATAATATACTAGGAATAAGTATAAAACTATTAGTATGATGAAGTACATGTGAATAGAGATCACTATGATATACTTATATATTAATACCTATATTAGTAGGTGAATAGAGATATAATCATAGATCTAGATAGATACGTCTACTAGACTATATTAGATAGAGATAGTAAGATATATAGATAATATATATATAGTATATTTATAGTAGTATATATTTATAATAATAGTAGATATATATATTACGAATTTTTTAAAATTAATCTGAAAGACCCAGCACCGACGCCGCACTCAGCCGACCGCACACCACTAGAGAGAGCTTTTCGCATCCGCGAACGGCACAACTCACCAGAGCAGCGCAAGAAGACATTCGCACACCGCGTCCCTATCATATAGTAGCGACCGCGACAAACGTTAAACAAATTGAGAGAAGTTTAACTTACTCGTCACCTGTGCGTCGACCCAACACGACGTCGACCACAGCTCTCGTAGACTGAGATCAGCACGCGAAGAACCTGCAGCACTCACCGCAGGTGTGGTCGCGCTCAGGATAACGTGCGTACATGAGCGCAACATCTCAGTAACTTGACAAATGACTAACAGTAGTAGTGAGCTGACTCTCAGACGACTTATGGAAATCAGCTTCGCTATAAATAACTCAGTATAGTTAGTATCGAATTATATATATATAGAGATAGGTATGAGTTACTAGATATATGAGACCCAATAGAGACCCGAGGATAATTACGAAAGAAGGTCAAAAATAGAACATAAAACTCATCCCTTCAAAAAAAAAAATATAAGCTGCTTTTAAGCACTAGTATATATATATATACTACGTTAACACGATTTCATCATAGATAATATAGATATAGTAATATATACGATATATAATTAGAGTATAATAGATAATAGTATTAATTGTAGATATAGTACTTATATATATTATAATAACAGAAAGTAATTTAGAATAATAGAAGATATATATTAGATATATAAGATATAAATAGATATGAATATTAAGATATAATATGAAAATAGAAGATTATACTTGATAGAAGAGATAGATATTAATATATATGTATATATATATATATTTATATATAGATATAGATTATATTATATTATGAAGAGTAAGTATATATATAAGTAGAGAGAAAGAGTGCCTGTATAGCATAGAGGGTGTAATATTCACAAGGGCAGATCCTCGCGCGAGCGAAAGTAAAGTTATATAAGATAATATAGAAGACTCAAACCCAGGGGGGTGAGATATAAAAGGTTTGCAAGCGGGAGGGGGGGGCGTATAAGTAGGGTAGGAATATAAAGTGAGATGTGATGTTTAAGAAGAATAGTCACGGCCAAAAAGGGGAGCGAATCAATAAGACTATTGTTCTAGTTCAAACTGTACGGTCATGATGAAGCACGAGCTAGTCTCAATTCTCGAAAGGGGGATAACTTAAGGTCGACTGGACATGTGCCATTTATGCTTGTCCAATATACATGAGTCGTTAGTGAAAGGCTATCAGTTTGATTCTCAATAGAATTGATCCAAATTGTAAGTGATAGGATACATGGTAATAAGTGGGGAAGGAATTGAACATAGAGTAATTTAATGAAGGGGGAGTGCATAAGTGTAGATACATTGTTTTCGTCGCCCACTACACGTGAATAATCGCGTTAGAGTAAAAGAAAGATAGTTTGGTCCCTATACACGTGAGGTGCACAATGTTAATTTCAGAGAGTGCGTATGAGCGTAGAGAATCCGATGTATACACAGATCGATAATATTAACGCATCAGATCTTGTGAGTTGTCATTTAAATAATGTCTACAGAATGATGGTGTATAAGGAAGTACCACACCCGAAGTTCACACATATCATCTTATAGATATAGGTTCACTAATTGGATGCGTACAGATCAGCACGATGATCACGTTGATTGTATAGAATTAATTCTGGTAATAGACGTTTGGTGTATCGTGTTGTATAAGGTGAGTACAAGAAGTTAGAAAGAATAGATATAAAAAAAAATGACCGATATATCATTATTAAAAAAATATAATACTATATATATAAAAATATATACAAAAAAAAGAGATATATGAAAGGTGCTGAAGGCATGTAGTAGGCGAGTCACTCGATGCCAACGTGTTGATGCACAGGGCAGACTTTTAAAAAATCAATATAGTCATATAAGGGATGTTCTTAAAGATGCGATGAGGTTGCAAGATCTTAGTATAAAGATGAGAACGGGCATGTCGCATACCAGATTTGGGCCAAAAGATAGAGGTGTTTGTATGGAACTGCATTATTTTGTAGATTGGGGGTACAGAATGTTATGTACTGATGAGAGGAATACGTGGTGCCATATTTTGATTGGCGCGGCGTATGATTGTAGGTAGTCGCGTGTCATATAAATATTCTGCACAGGCTCTGGCCATAAAGAGTCCTCTTGCTCCGTTTGGGGATCGGTGTTGTAAGTTGGCGGTGTATTTGTAATTTTGGTTCCCAATTTGCTTTTTGAGAGTGTGCTCTTAGCTGGGGTGTTGAGGTGATGAGGGGTACTAGTACGTAGGTGCGCAGGTCGCTGAGTAGGTTAAGACAGGTAGTAGTGATGATAGTCACGGGGGGGCGGCTGATATAGTGTATGACATATATAGGTACTAGGTGAGTCATAGGGGTACGTACGTATACGTCCTAAGACTCCCTGAGATGAGGATGAGGCGGAGAAACTCACCCGCGACACCCAAGTACCCATTAAATAAGGCTAGGGTGAGTGTCGTGATAACTACCGCCCCGAGGGGTGAGGTAATATTTTAAGATACTAACTCTAACTTGGTAGGCCCCTCACGTGGTAAAATAGCCGTGAGAGACTCCTTATACTCCACTGAATCCCAGCACAGCGTAGCGAACCGTGGGTGGTAGTGAGTCAGTGAGGTTAGATATAAAAAATAAAAACAAATGGAGTATGAGAAGTCATGTTATTGGAAAACGATATAACGGGAGAAAAGGTCTACTAAAGAGAGTAGCTGATGTCAACGCAGTAAATGAAGTAGTGTATAAGGGAGTAGTTTAGGTGTGATGTAGTGATGAGGGGATAGGGGTTGAGGTGTGATATGAGGGTTACATGAGGGGCCGCTACCGTAAATGAGGGTAACACAGTACTAACAATGGATGACTCACTATGATAGTCTATGAAAGTCAGTAGGTAGGTGGAAGTGATGTATGATGTGCGTGAGTGTGTAGTTAAGTCGTGATTATTGTTGGTAATCGTGAAGTTGTGAGGACTTGTATTGACTCGAAGCGACGTGCGCGTGGATTAATAGAATTTGGCCTTTAATTGACTCCTGTGCAAAATCTTCCTTTAATAAGATTAAGAGATTATCAATCCAGATATAATAAAAACTTTCAACAAATAACCTAAGAAATTTACACATACAATCTGCAATCGGAAAACAATTTGCTAGCATAGAGAGATACACAGCAGTTTATATAATAATATAACACGCAGTTGAATTCACTACCATATGATGAATAGTTAATAGATGATATTAAGATATTAAATAGATGAATATTTTCTTCGAATATTGATATATATAGATATATAATATATAGATATATAGGATAGATAGAAGATATGCAGATTATAGCGAGAGACTTATCTCACTCTACTTGGATATCTCAGATATAGATCATTAATAGGTCACAGGATCATACCAGAGATAGATCGAAACAAAACAGGCTCAACAAAAACGAGTCAATCACTCGAGAAGGCTAGCTCACCAGTATAAACCACAACCAAAATAATATTAACCAACACAACTCTCATAAAAACCACGACACATCAAGATAAGATATATTATGTAGTATGATGTATAAGTAGGTAGAGCTATATTATTAATAAGAATACCTATAAATAATATATAGATATAGATAGCAGATACAACTGTAATGTCCAGATCACCTAAAGATAGTATATATATATATTATATAATGATAAATTATGTACGTATATATATAGATATAGTAGATGTATATCATATAATATATAATCTTACGGAGAGAACAGAATAGAAAGAGATTTAGAGAATATATTAGATAGAAAATTATATGGCGCGAGTAGGGATAGGAGCAGGTGAGTAAGGGGGTGAGAAAAATTAAGTAGTGTCGTAGATGTCACGGAAATAATAATAGATAATGAGTTAAGGATATAGATGGAAAGGGGTTGATATGTATCCACATGGGCCTAGTACAATGAAAGGATCCGCCAACTAATGGTACATGATAATATTATATATCTAAATAATATAATCTTATAGATGATAATATATAAAAGATATTAATATAAGATATTAGTTAAATGACGTAGATATATATAGATATTAATAAACTATAATATTAATAAAATAGTGAAGTATATATAATAGACTAGATAGATAGAAATAGAGGAAATAATATAGTAATAATGATAGATATATATAAAAATATATATATATATACGTATATATGAATAGATAGAAAAGCATAGGAGTATACTGAGAGTAGATAGCATTTAAGTAAAATATTGTAATAAGTAAGATATTTAGATATAGATATATATATAGTAAGATTGAAAGTAAACTATATATAAGAAGTAGCATTCTAAAGCAGGCTTGAGTTCTGAATAGACGCCTTGACAAAAATATTGACTTCTATATAAGTACTGCGTATAGAATGATATATAGATTAACTGTATTAGACAAATTAAACATTAGTTATCCAAGAACGCGAGAACTTAAGAACAGCAGGTATCGACCGATATTCCTATGGAGGACGTACGGTGAATGAGCTGAAAGGCTCTTCTCTAGAGTACGACAATGTATTATAATTTATCTATGTATCGAATTGTGTCTCCTAAGTAAGATCTCATTTGACCACTGCATAGCAAGCTTATATGTAAATACCCAGTTGTTGAACACTATAGCAGTCACTGAGTACGTTTCCGGAATATTAGACTAATCAGTCTTTGTATCCGGCATCCAGCTCGAAAATTAAAACAAGCATATGGCAAATGATATACGCGGCGGAGACAGTAACACTCTCACGAGAACAAAAAAAAAAGTTACATAAAAAAGCTTGGATGAAAAAGAAACTCAGACTAAAGACAAAAATCAAGCCGGCTCACGTAAAGGATAAATGAGATGTCCTAGTGGCGAAGAGATAAAAAGTGACCGAAGTGAGCTTCATGATAACTCTATTGATAAGATAATAAAGAGCATGCTGCAGGGAGAAGTGCAGATGCAAGAGATATGAACTATGTGTATTATACGGTTGGATCAGCAAAGATGTGAGAATGTATTTTCACACACGATCGCACGATGCGTGTTGAACACGTAAACAAATAGATGTGCAACATGTGTGCAAGGCGATGATCTAAGGCTCTCCTGAGCTTATGGAACCTCAAAGAACTTAGTATCTCCTCTGCCAGTATAAATTAGCTATCATTTGATTGTATCCTATCAGGTGATATGTATTCGATGAGGAGCAAGTAAAAATCTCTGCAGATGTAAATAGCTACTATACAGGT
Organism: Trachelipus rathkii; assembly: GCA_015478945.1. Lineage (NCBI taxonomy): Eukaryota > Metazoa > Arthropoda > Malacostraca > Isopoda > Trachelipodidae > Trachelipus > Trachelipus rathkii. Next base: position 57,020 of record JABUQX010012097.1, on the reverse strand, counting down.
TGAAACAATATAAGCGAAAAAATCAAATAAAACCAATGAGCTCAGAGATACAAAGTAAGGTACGGAACGATATAAACGATAATATTAATTAAGTGTATATAGTAGTAAGCTATCATATAAGAGAGTAAGAGATAATATATAGAGAGATAGTATATATATATAATTAATAGATAATATAATTACTAATAATATTATATAGTATAAATAGAAAAGATATATATAGATTTATAATAGAGATAATATATATGAAGATAATAATATATTAGATTAGATAATAGCATTAGAGGATAGATAGATATAATATATAATGATATATACCCTTATATACTATATAGATATAGAGATAGAGTATAATATTAATTAAATAAAATATAGTATTAGAGAATATAATTGAATAATAACCATATTGGAATAAGGAGTTAGAAAATTATTATATGTATGAGAAAATGAAAAATAGATATATGAGATATATGAGATAGAGAGAGTATCATATATATATAATATTGATTATTATATATATAATAATACTCAGAAGACGTATGACGCAGATTATTATATATACGAGTAAGAGTATGTCATATATACATATACGATAATATATCGCCCGTAATTATATATAGTATATTATATATATATAGTTAATAGATATTAGACTAGATAATTATTATATAGTGTATAAGACGATACGAGGATAGAGAGTTATGAATATGAATAGATATGAACTACGAGTATAGAGATTATGAGATATATAAGTATATATGATATAATAGATATAATATAATTAGATAGATATATAGATATATATATAGTATATATAAGTAGATTAAGAATAATATATATATAGATAAGCTCAGATATTGTATATAATGCTTACGTTTATTATATTATGTAAAAATATATCCTTATTATATTATAAATACATAAGAGATTATATAAATTGGAATGAAATAAAGGTACGGTAAATGAATGACCCACATTTCGCCAATCGATCACAGGCTCAGTCAAAGATGAGAGGAGAATACCACAAGCAGCGTATCAATGGACCAGTAGTCACCTCAAATAGGTGAGCTAATAAACATTAATATAAATGAAGGTAATAAGGGAGGAACAATAATAGAGGGGGCAAAGATACCTCACTACAAAAGAAGATATAGGAAAGCTGATAATAGGAGGTTGATAAGAGTCAAGATGAATATAGTCTGACTGCGTTGTTAAGTATAGAAGAACGAAAAGACGTATACGAGATCGATATAAGATAAAATATTTCAAATGAATTAATCAATGTAAATGATGTCTCTCTAGATGTGTAAATATAGAATCCCAACTTATGAGATTGATGAATGTACTTGGCATATATACGAGTGGAAAAAACGGGCGATAGGTTGTCGGTTATAAAACGGTGAACAGCTGGAATATATGAATTTGCCCAAGAAAAGAGAAGAGGTAATTATTAATTTGGAGAATGTACTGTGTTGACAATAGTGTGAATAGTGAAGAATGTGTAGAAAATAAGGATAAAGATCAGTTGAAATATGATGAGAAATGACGTAAGCAGGCAGGTGTACGATATTGGTGAGGTTGCATACTCGTGTGGCGTAATAGCAAATCTGAGCAATAATAAGCTCTTATAAAACCACACGCCGGTAACCTCACGAAATCAATTATGATGGCCGGACAGCACACGGAAATCCGCCAGTAGGCAGCACTTTCAAACCATGACCAGCCCAGTGCTACTTGTACTTGCGGCATAAATGGTAGATCATAAGATCATGCAATGATAGAAAAACTATAGAAGTGCGATTAATCATATTTGAAAAGAGATGTGTGAGTGTCAACACAAGTGTGACTATCTCTATGTTATCGCTACCCTCGACTAAAGGTCACATAAAGTCGTATGAGTGGCGTTGATGTCATCACTGTTAAATGATGATTTCATGTCATACTGAGTATACTTACCTAGCATGATAACTGGATAAGCTATTCATACTACGACTAATTATCTCAAAGACTACTTATGAAAATCATCTAATAATCTATACTACACTATAGATCACTACTACTAACTTAGAGCAACACTAATATTCTTCTAACACTACTACTACTACTACTACTAGTACTACTACTAAATAATAAATAATAATAAGAATAATTAAATAATATAATATAATAATAAATGAATAATAGAATTCATAATAATCGAAATAATAATGAATAATAAAGTGAATAGATAATACATAATAATAATATATAAACAAATATATAAATAATAAGTAGAAATTATATCTTGAAATTATAATAGGTAATAAAAAATATAATAAATACGATTTTGAGGTAAAAGTAATCATTTTAAATTAATAAAATCCACTCAATAATAACTCGAATATTTTCCAATAGATTTTTAACATGTTAATTGAAGTTTTTCTATTTTTAAATTTGCTTTCCTTTCAATAGTCCAAAAGAAGGTTAATAAATTTTAATAATTTAAGAAGCATTTTTTAAAATTAAATTTCAAATTACATTCATAGCTTTACCTGACATATATTTATTTTTTTGCAAAAAACGCGTTCTCTCTCTCTCTCTCGTCTCTCTCTCTTCTCTCTCTCTCTCTCTCTCTACTTCTCTCTCTCTCTCTCCTCTCTCTCTCGTATCCTCTCTCTCTCTCTCTCCCTAAATATATATATATATATTATATATTTTATATACGATTATAGTGTATATATAATATATTTAGTGTGATGAGTTGATAGTATATATAAGTGTGTAGTTTTGACTTTTTATTATAGTAAGAGTATATATATATAAATATCTAAGCGTAGAGTGATATGTATCGTTAGTAGCGTATATATATACCGGTGATAATATAGGTATACAATAGTTATCTATATATCAGGATAATAGTGATATATTAGTTACATACTATATATAGTTATAAGTATATTATATGTAGTATATTATATTATACTGGTAGATGATAGTAGTGATATATTTATGTGATATATAGATATATATCTTAGTATAATAGTGATAGATATATATAATGGGTATTATATATATACTTAAGATAGTATATTATATATATATAGTATATAGTTATATTAATAATATATTAGATATATATAGTGGCGGAACGAGAGATACTGGACTCCTATATAACCAATGTAGTATACCCGTTATATCATCGTGATATAACCTCTCCCCCTCTCATTTATTCAGATATATAAAGTCGTATTATGATTTAAAAATGATTGTGTTCACGAAGTTATATATATATATTATATATAGGTATATGTTTCTAAAATAATGTCTTGATTATTCTTTATCACACTATGCACAACCACTACTAGCAGTCAAGTAATTAGCGTGAGTAAGGGTAGCTATTCTCCGTAACGCAGAAATTGGCATATAAGTACTTCCCTAGGTCTCGGCTGCTAATATTATCGTAGGGTAATTTGTAATACATTTAAATTTACAAATTTTATATGCTTAATATACTTCTTTTTATCATGTTAGATCTAATTTACAGAATAATGAATAAGTTTGCATCTGAATTAACCAATTTATTATTAACGTACACTCACAGTTTTGATGAATATTAATAACCAATAGTTGATCATACTCATGCACAGGTTACGTAACTCAATATTAAACCAAGGTGTCACTTTAGACACAGGTGACTGAGACAATGGTTTGAGATATTATAAAATATATCTAAATATTTATCTTGAGTAATCTTTCAAAAATATAAATGGATAAAAATTAATCAAAAGATAAATATAATCAGGACTTTGATACCCAGAACAATAAAAATGTATCTTATCGTTTATAATTCATGAGTATGTTATAAGTAATTTATAAGAATTATTATGATTAATATGGGGTATAGAGAATGACATGATTCTTACACGTTACGGTAACGTACAAAATCCCATCAGCAACTAAAAGTAATTCTATAATAATAGTATTTATATATATAATAGTATATGATACTACTAGGGAATAAGTATGGACTGCCAACACAAACAATCCAACTAACTAATTCACAGAAACATATAATAAAATAAAAAAGTTAATATATTTACATAGCAAATAAATTTAGTTTATCTATAAACTATATCGATATATTTAATTTACAATACTGATAAGAATAACAGAACACTAAACATCCCTATCAAAATTCTTCCACTCAGATAATGGTGAAGGTAGGGTTTACCAATAATATGTCCAAGTAAGAAGTTAAGGTATAAGTATAGTAATAATGGAGTCATAGATTAAACTAAATATTATATATGATATCTACTTTAATAATGTAATTAAATATTATTCTTTCAGTTAATTTACATCGTATTCACATAAGATGTATTTCTAGATGAGATAATAATGATCCTAAAAGTAAATATCACTGACTCATATAAGTCCCTGATCGAGATAGATCACACAATACGAAAATTCTCAAGAGATTAACTCCCAGGTATTAGATACATGTTATAAATGTAAAGGAACTCAGAGGTGTTATATTCTGATAAAAAAAGCTTTACCTAACTCTTATTTAATATGTAATATTATATTAAATCAATATTATGTTATATATATATTTAATAATATTACTATATACTTTCATTATCGCTATAAAACTACAGCTCTCTATGTATTTATTCTTTACGCCACAAGGCATTGAGAGGTCTAAATTGCGTTTAATAGATCAAGTTAAAAGTTATTAGTTTAATAATTTACCCTCATAAAAGTTTAATGTCATCTTTTCTAGAATTAATCATATAGATAAACATCTATAAAGATTTAAATTAATTATACATCCCAAGTATGTAGAAACTGACTAGATGAAGCTGCATCCTTAATACAGACTCCAGAAAATGATTGTCATATAATAATTAAAGCTAATCTTTAGCTCTTTAGCGTTTATCTTTCTGAGAGATAAATTAATTAGAATAATGAATCAAAAAGAACTCTAAATTATTTATAACTCTAAAAGAACCAAACTACAGAAAAAATAGTTATTTAATAATCATATTTATAAATAATATCAACCATAGTTTATAATGAAGCTCCATTATGATAAAGATCATTGCAGAAACCCTCCTATACATTTATGAGATATATTAAAACCACCATGTTGCCAATTCTCGATTACTGAGAATTGTGATTTCATACATACTTTACCAACATCACTATACCCACAGCATATAAAATATATTAAAAACACCGATACAATATACTCCCACCTTAGATCCTCTCCCTACTAAATCTTATTACCTATCATCATCTATACTCCACGTTTCGTTTCAGATGTATATAGTCGCGCGGTCGAGCCTCATAAGAGTTCTATACAAACCGCTAGAGAAAGGATATCACCGCAGTCACTTAACCTTCATCTTTGATTGAAAACTGAAATACAAAAATAAAAGGGAATATATTACAATTTTTGTGAGCAATCTTAACAACTATAAATAGATACAGCACGATCATCTTTATCCTCAAACTCTTTACCCACACGAATGAGCAATCTGACCCGTTGATTATCTCATCTTCATCTATCGTCCACCCTATGAATAAAAAGTTCCGTACTTACTACTAGACACCATCTCCATATATATCGTCAGTACAGTACTCTGGATCCAGCGCGAGTTTCAGGATTAACAGACAGATAATATTAGTCGAGATTACTCTTATAAGCAAGTGAGTGTAACTAGGTAATATAGGAAGCAGTGATTTATAATTTAGTAAAATAGAGTCGAGTTACAATCGGACCAGTTATGAAAGTGCTATATTCTACAATAGGAAGTTGATACAAGATTACATTCAATATATTGTGTATAAATTAAATTATAAGATGTATGTACTGTAAGCACCAAGAGTGAAGTCGTAACTACAGGAAGGTTGAGGTTCCTGTATAGGATAATTTCGTGTATGATAATCTGAATCAGGGAAGTAATTTGATGGGAATGATGAAAAATTTCTTTGCCGATTACCAGATTGAGGATATTCGGGGATATAGTGAACATTATAATTAGGGACAATATTGGTAACAGGTAAAGGTGGTAAACAACTTTGGTCCATCCGTCCAGTTTCTCTATTAGGAATGGCAACCATGGGACGTGATCGTCTCTTCTCATTTTTCTTGTGGTTTACCTTGAAAGGTGTGTTGAAGTGAGTTTTCATTACCTCACAGCAATTTTATTATTTTAAATAAAGATGTCTCCATTTATCTATTCCATAAAGTTAATATACCTATAATAGCGATTTGTTTGCAGACCCGAAACAACCAATAAATAGTGGAGAATCATTATCAATTATTCCTATTAAATACTGATTTGTGACACTAGTATGAGATTTTATGGTTCATTTCTTTTTTATGGCCATGATAAAAGCTTTTTTTCAAAAATTTCCGTTCCTCTGGATAAGATTTATCGACCATTTGTATCTGGATTCCAGCAAAGACTCAACTATCTTTGAAACTGTAATGATGTCTTCATTTTTACTAAGCATAGTTATGAGGTCTATTCCCAAAGTATATTTACCACCACTCACTGCCCCACGTCTCGAATGATCGCTTTTTTATAAAAGCGTGCAATCCTGCATGGGTGGATATAGAGAAAACTTAGCCTGAGGATTATTTATTGTATAATTCCAGTTATATTTTTCCATAATGCTAGAACGTTTTTCCACCGCATAAAGCCGTTCTCGGTTCAAACACCGTCCACATTCAATGATCGATGTTTTTGAGCTCTCTGTTCTTTACAAGCGCGTGTCTAGTAACGGACCAGAGATAAAATGTTTAATCATCCCGTTTCCATTAAAGTTTGTAACTCTAGATGCACGTATAGGAAATAGGACGTCAGATGAGTAATCGTCGTAATGCCACTCATGTTGGTTCTTAAATATTACTTGATTTCTGAATAGATACTTCAGATGGATCCGTGAGCCTCAAAAGCAACATTTTGAAAAGCTTTGAAAACATCAAACCTCAATCCATAGTTATTCAATTCATACAGTGATAAAGCACTC
>JABUQX010012097.1:27500-45000 GCA_015478945.1 Trachelipus rathkii | reverse complement strand
TATTTATATATATATATATATATATATATATTATATATATATATATATATATAATATATAATATATATATATATAATAATAATAATATATATATATAATATTATTATATGTTTATATGTATAATATAATATAGTATAATATAATATATATATATATATATAATAGTATTTATATATATATATTATATATATATATATATATATATATATTATTATATTATATATATATATATATATAATATTTAAGTAAACATTTTTTGTAATATACAATTTGCAATTTATTAGTATTGTAAATTACTAAATTATAAACAGATTAGGTTTAATAAAAATGTACCCCGTGACAAAAGAGTTAACAGAACCTGAAATAATACCTCACAGGTGTTCTTTATATTGTATTATATTATATTATATTATATATATATATTATATATATATATATACACATGTATACACACATATACACACATAGCAAAGGATATAAAATATATATATATATATATATTATATATATAACCTGTGAAAGGCTTAGGGGACATAGCAATAGAAGCTGTCTAAAAAGATGGCAAGTGACAAGCATTGAACAGCTAATTCGATTCAGAGTTTGAGGAATAAAAGGGACATTGCAGTATGCAGCAAAATTCCAAACCAATGTTTATTATTATTATTATTATTATTATTATTATTATTATTATTATTATTATTATTATTAGTAGTAATTTTACTAATATTAAAGTCCTACTTGTTATTATTATTATTATTATTATATTATTATTATTATTATTATTATTTTATTACAATTATTATTATTATTATTATTATTATTATTATTATTATTATTATTATTATTATTATTATTATTATTATTATTATTATTATTATTATTATTATTATTATTATTATTATTATTGTTATTATTATTATTACTATTATTATTATTTATATTTTTTCTTTATTATTATTAAAATTATTATTATTATTTATTATTATTATTTTATATATTAATATTTTTATTATCATTATTATTACTATATTAGTATTATTATTATTTATTATTATATTATTATTATTAATTATTATTATTAATTATTATTATTATTATTATTCTTATTATTATTATTATTATTAGATTATTATTATTATTAATTGTTATTTATTATTAATTATTATTATTATTTATATTATTATTATTATTATTATTTTATTATTATTATTATTATTATTATTATTATTATTATTAATTTTTTTTCTTTCAATTTTCAGGTATGTCTGGAGAAGAATTAGTTATTTTTACTATTTTTTTCTTTATTTATTTATAATGTTATTCGTATTACTATTATTTTGGGCTTAATGGACGAAAACGTCCCCCTAGTAGCCCTTTTCTCTTCTATTTATTATTTCTATTATTATTACAATTATTATTGTTATTATTATTATTAATGTTATTTATATTATTATTATTTAATTATTATTATTATTATTATTATTATTATTATTATTATTATTATTATTATTATTATTATTATTATTATTATTATTATTATTATTATTATTATTATTATTATTATTATTATTAATTATTATTATTTATTATTATTATTATTATTATTATTATTATTTTTATTTTTATTATTATTATTATTATTTTATTATTATTATTATTATTATTATTATTATTAATTATTATTATTAATTATTATTATTATTATTATTTATTATTTATTATTTATATGTTATTATTATTATTATTATTTATAACTCTAAAGGAGTTGGAGTAAGTTAAGATGACATTATAGTGAATTCAAATGTTTTTACTAAGTTTTAAATGTTTAAGACTATCTAAAATTTTAATACAGTGTAACTGATGGAGAGAGAGAGAGAGAGAGAGAGAGAGAGAGAGAGAGAGAGAGAGAGAGAGAGAGAGAGAGAGAGAGAGAGAGAGAGAGAGAAGAGAGAGAGAGAGAGAGAGAGGAGAGAGAGAGAGGAGAGAGAGATGGTATGCATGTCGTGATGTTAAACGAATTTGTTAACTGAAAAATAGATAAATTCACACATATTCTGAGGTAGCAACATTAAAGTGTGTCTTTCTTAACAATATTCAAAAAGAAATCTAAATCACAAGTCGACATACCACCAAAAAATTAAGTTTGAAAATGTGAATATTCAAATGAATATGAAGAATATGAAGGATTGAGCATAGTGCAGTTGAGTCTGTAGGACAAAGAAAAAAAGACGTTGTGGGGTAAGAATACTCACACACCTACACACAAAATCTCCACAAAGGAGGAGGAGGGGGAGGGAGGAGGGAGGAGGAGGAGGAGGAGGAGAAGGAGGAGGAGGAGGATTGTGACTAAAGCGTTTAGAGGAATGGTGCCCTTTTAGTGCCAGTAGAAGAGATAGGATCGTGTCAGCGAGAATTAGGGGCAGTTAACAAGACAAAACTCCTATACCTCACCAATTGACGAAATCTATGTTTGTGGAACCACCTAAATGTCTGAGCAGAGATGGACGTATAATATTCATATATATATATCATATATATATATATATTATATATATATATTATAATATATATATATATATATATATACTATATATAAATGTATATTATATATATATATATATATATATATATATATTCATAATAGATATAATGAGCTTTAAAATTCTCTTAAGGACCAGTTTCGTAACACTTTTATTCGCTCATTGCAGCAAAGTTGCAGAATATTCTAATTATTATAAATGAAAGAGATGAATATCTGAAGTAATTAGTCATCATTGTTTCATCTAAGTTAAAAAAAAAAAAAGTTTAATGAATTTAAAGTTTAAATAAAAAAAAAAAAATAAAATAAAAGAGAAAATAGCTGCGCAGATAGTCCGCTTCTGCCTTCTACGTAAAATATCAATTTCTTTAGTTATATAGTATGCATCAAGCGTTGTCTATTAATTACCAGAATCAATTTAACTTTGCTCATTTCTCCGCTGGGCTTGCCACTATTAACAGCGAAAAACGACTTAAATATATCCATTTTCCTTGAGTAAATTCAAAACTTTAGCCGTATTAGATTCGGGAAAGAGAAAGAGAGAGAGAACAAAAAAAAAAATAGGAGACTATTTTCAAGAAAAACAAAATTTAGGCATCAGAGCTTAACTATTTTGTATATGAATACGGCATTCGAAGCAGAACCTCCATAAAATAGAGCGACAAAAATGCTATCGGATTTTACTAAAATGCCTTGCAAAGGATACGACGTTGTTTATATTAAATTTATGTATAAAAAATGTATACGTATTTTTTATGCGCGTGACTGTATTTCAAAGGCTGTTTATATATAATATATATATATAATATATATTATATATCATATATATATATATATATATTATATTATAATATATATATATATATTATTATATATATATGTGTGTGTGTGTGTGTGTATGTATGTGTGTGTTCGTGTAAATAGATGTTATTAACGTCTTTCATATTGGGAGTTTGCTTTCTTCTGTTTTCATATATTGTGTTTGTTGTTACCATATATAATATAATTTAATTACATAATTAAGTATTAACATAAATAGGTATAATAACTTAAAGTCTTTTATAACAACAATTCTCCAAAACACTAAAATTTATAAATAAACTATAAATTTACAATTTGTTTTATATATATCAACTTTACTTGTAATTACATATGAAGTCTTATTTTTCTAATACAAATGTATAAGAATCCGACAAAATAAGTTATCATTATATATTTCGATAGTGAGAAAGGAAATGACTGAAAAAGTCTATTAAAGCATTAGCGGTCTATTTTTATTATTTATAAAATAATCTATGAATAGACTCGCAAGAACAACCGAACTTTTCTTTCTATTGATAAATAGAAAAAAAAGAAAATAAAGGAAAGAGCTGAATATAGTTCGAGCCGATAAGAAGCCGAGAAGAGAATTAGAAGATTTCATTTCTAGACTGCCACTCAAGTACAAAATACTGCTCTGGATATGGGGAGCTTTTGCAGCGTGGAAAAGAAATTTTCCTCCAAAATTATTGTGGATGTATATCAAGCGAATATGCTGATCACGAGAAATAAAAGGCCGACGTTTTATGTAGAAGTTCATTTTTGTACTATGACATTTCATTTGCTATAGAAAATGAATTTTTTTTTCTTTTTTTTCTTTCTTTTTTCTTTTTTTTATTATTAAAAAAGATGCGAGCATTATTGGGAGACGTTTCGGGAGAATGTCTTTATTAATGATAGATGTCATCTTACAGTTTTATCGTATATTTTGTTTATATATCGGGATGTCAGCGTAAATTTTCATTATTACTTTATATAAAGTGAATGGAAAAAGTTGAGAAACCATTTCATTTATATAAATATATTTAATTTATTAGATTGAAATTTTGCCATTATTATTATTATTATTATTATTATTTATTATTATTATTATTATTATTATTATTATTATTATTATTATTATTATTATTATTATTATTATTATTATTATTATTATTATTATTATTATTATTATTATTATTATTATTTATTATTATTATTATTATTATTATTATTATATTTTGTTATTATTATTATAATGATTATTATTCTTATTATTTATTATTGTTATAACATATTATTATTATTATTATTATTATTATTATTATTATTATTATTATTATTATTAATTAATTATTATTATTATTATTTTATTATTATTTTTATTATTATTATTTCTGTATTACTTATTCAGACGTTACTTGTTTGTTACTTCCATATAACTCGTAAGATCACATATTAAACGACCGTGTTTGTTTCGTATCACTATATATCCAAAAATTTAAGGCATAACATACCACTCTTGCTAATAACATACCGAATCAATATAATTATATCCAATTAATATATATAATATATATACTTACCGCGATAAATTTTTTTTTATATACTCTCATTATATATATATACTCATATCTCTCTCTACTCCATGCTCCATATATATATATATATATTAGTCCTTATCTTACCCCTTATGAGACCCTATATACTCATATATTATATAGTAATATATATATATATATACTAAAATACTAAGTCATCTAGGCGTCAACTTCATATTATCACAGTATAATAATAATAATTAATAATAATAATTAATAATCATGAATAAATTATATACATGAGTGAAGTCAATAATAATAATTCAATAATAAATATAATAATTTAATAACATTCAATAATAATAATTATAGATTTTAAATAATTCGTTGCTATACGGTCATATAATAAGAAGAATAATATTAGCGATAGAAGATTTTTTTTAATAAATATAAATGGGTGTTCAATAATTGTGTATTTCATTATAAATAAGAAAACTATGCTAATTAACGATAGAAATTTTTTTTCAATACTACTGGCAGGCATAATCGAGTGGCTGTGCATAGAGAATTAATGAGTTTGAAAATGTGCTTTTAGTGTATTTATTATCAAGAACAGAAGTTGCATTGATTAAAGCTTGTTTTTATTCTGGTGGTAAGTGTACGGTAAGAATAGTAACAAACACCGGACGCAGATAACTGTCTCACAACTCCATAACTACGCCTTGTTTTTTACGTTAATTCCAAATGTTGTGGACTATTTTAGGTCGTCATCAATGAGCTGTGTACGAGTATGCAATAAGTGCTATCATGAGATGCGTTCATCCCTTGTGCAATGCTACATGAACGTATTTCTACTCGTTTAGGTGTTCGTTGTTTGTTGTTTGATTTAGTTAGTTTGTTGTTGTCGTTGTTGATGTTGATGTGTGGACGCGGGTGAACATACATACATACACACACTCTCACACAAACATAAACACACACACAGAAGTTGAGAGCTACGGTATGACGTCATCATACTGTTAAACGTCTATTAACTAAGTTTTTGTTGTTTCTTTGAGACTGATCGCGTTCCGCCATCAGTACTCTATATAATAATATATACTTTCTCCTCCTCTATATATATATATATACTTATAATACCACTTATACTATACATTAGCTTACTATTATAATATATAGGTAAAAGATATAATTCAGTTAGCTTTACTGATTACATTATAATTTACTAAATATAATATAAGACTGTTTTATATTAATCTTTATATATTATTACAATATACTTATTTATCTAGTATCACGAAACATGACTAACTATTACCCTCATTAATAGTATTTGATAACGCTTACAATACAGCACCTTTATATTTACTCTATCCTTTTATGTTTTTTAAATATATTTGTATTTAATTTTAATTGCTTTTTAGCTTATCAATACAAACTGACAAACACTACGGTCTCGCACCGCACAAGTTAACATGCAGCCTATACTCTAGCACAATGTAAGCGAATACGATTAGAAATTCGTAGACCATGCGTTACCTTTTTAACTTCTAACCGTTTTACTGGAAGTCCAGTAGTTCCGTTTCGATGCTATATAGCTGGGCGGATTGGTTACTGTCCTGACTAATTTCTTAATTTCAAGGCTTTTTCTTTATCACCCAAGCTGCCGAGGGAGAAGCATCTCAAGAACTTATCTTTTGCTTCTTCGAATTTCGACCTTAATCCTTCTTTCCTCTTTCCTCTTCTTATCTCATGACTAATTTATATATATATTATATATAATTATAATATATAATATATATATATATATATCTTGAGTATATATCCGTATCAAATATATATAATAACGCTATATATTACTATAATACAAGTATATTCAGGTATACGACAAAGCACACTAACTACTTTATCACTTTATTAGTATATAGCCTATTATATCATCACATATCTATTTACTCATCAAAATTCATTCACTTCACGTATTTTATATATCCTGTTCTTTAAACATATTACTTAATTATTCACTTAATTTATATATATATATATATATACACTATGAATCCATTATATATACTTATATATCTATATATAGAGCTTATTAATTAGCTAGTATTACTGCTCCTAACTTCAAATTAATTCCATTATACCTTACCTATGAGGAATACTTACTCTATACAACAGCTTCTACTCCAGTATTATACAAGAAATATCAATATAGTGCTTTCTTTCACAAGTTCATTAATGAGGCGAAATATTACCTATTGCTTTAAATATTGTATAATATCCCCTATATATATAGATGTACTTATTTACTTAGTATTCAATATTACTTAAATAATTAGCTAAAATCTCAATTTAAAATCTGTGAGGATACTTCTATCACCTATACCTTATATTTTCCAAATATATAATTTAATATATTATATGCTCTCCCCTAATTAAAGGGTATAGGAGACATCTGACAGCTTTTGAACCTGAAGCACATATAGCTGGTAGTGTCAGGTTTCCTGTTCCATGGTTTCATGCCGCTACCTAGATATGGAAGAAGGTAGGTGAAAAAATAAGCTGCACTCTGACTCTATGTATTGTCGAACGACGCGTTTGAGAGGAATTGTACAATTATGAGGCGCCTTTCTGATAACTGTATGTTTGCTCTTATAATCTCTTGAGAGCTGGTGTGAACTTTCTACTCTCTTGAGAAACACGTTGAACCTTAGGAGTCAGAACTCTGGTGAAATCTGTTATTACACTCTCAACGTAATAAAAAACTTTTCGCCAATGTGATCCGAGTTAGGTTAGTAGCTGTTAACACGAATTGGTTTCAACTCGAATCTCTATAAGAACACAGTATATTTTTGGGTTTCAAAATATATACTCCCTAACATGGTATTGTCTAAGATACCCCCGGATGGGACCCCGAAGAAAAGAAAAAGAAATAAATTACATCGTTCATAGCAGATGAAGAAGTCGTAGTCAGCGAAAGAATCGGATCTCACTTATTCCTTGAGTGAGAGGCAGAATGGAACTGGAGAAAGACTAGTATCTAGATCGGATGACCTAATTTTGGGAAAAGGATATGAGGCAGAATGGTCTAGAAAAAGTTTTTAAAATAGACATCAATGGTAATTTCCTAATGATGGTTGATATTATACATCGTTAAAGATTTAGATAAAAATAAAACGAGGATTTCTAAGTAAAACCTATTAGAAAATACAAGGAAAATACGGTTTGATCCCGAGAGTAAATGTATATAAAAATAAAAAAAATAGGCTTCACGCACACGGAAAAGTGATAACACATTACTAATAAAGCAGTTTGTTGATGAGAATCGATGTCAGATTAGCATTCCAAGTTTTAATTCATATATAAAGCAACAACAACAGAAATTTTAATCAGTAGTCATCATAATCATGGAGAGTGTAGATCAGTTCTATTCAAAAACTCTGGTGTTCAAGATCTTTCAACTTCTAATAAGGAACTTCACTACTCCTAGATGACATACAAAAGTGTTGCAGCATTTTCACATGATCTAAGAGGGTTAAAATACGAAGAGATAATCTGGACTATTTAAGCTTGAGAAATGGAAATTGTATGTAGTCGGCTTGTTATGAAGAGTCACTCTCGCTTTTTATATTACCCCCAGATTGCACACACACCTTGTATAACGCACATGTCCTCTCTCCTTTAGCTCGCAAGAACATTGCGAATACTAGATGGTTTATCACGCAATATTTTTATAGACTAGTGTTCAAAAATACAATTTAAAAAAATAACCATCATACAGACGCTTTGATGAAGTGTTGATACTATAAAATCATGTATGAGACGATTGTTTTATGGAGAGAACAGAACACACAAAATTCTTTATATTTGGTCACCACCCCCCTCTCTCATCACCATTTATTTTTCTGACAATACGTGTATATTATAAAACACACTGCCTGACAATAGTTTATTAGTTATTTTATGTCATGCTGTGCAATATTTTACAATATAAAGGTTATCAAGTATTTAATATTATTATTAACCTAAAGTTAAACTCCTTTCACCCGTAAAAGAGAATAGGTGTTGTTTTAATCATGTGCTCAAGATCACTACTGTTTCGGCCGAACTTTGGATATATAGTGTCCCTTATGACGACATTTATGTCTTTCCTCTCTAACAGTATATCAGATCTGGTTTGCGAACACACATGTATTCACGTCAACTAAGATGATGAGATTATTTGACTCGAGATCATGCTCAATGACATTTGCCATACGGGTGTCTGGGTAACGACGTCCACGCATGAAAAGGAGCCAGTTACTGAGAGTACAACAGTCATGTGTCCTATATCCGCGAACTCTATGTCTACGGCGCAACCCTTTAGGTCAATACCACAATTGCGTATACAATTCGATTCAATTATATTATTTAGGTCCACACATCCGCATTACATTCCTCTCTCATGGTCCAGATAGCTACAAGAATAAGCGTATTGTGGACTTGTGTTGATTAAAATGCTTTATTCACACTAAACACACTCTATGCTCTGAGACACGAAAGATGTGTGCCAGGAGGACAACGGTACTTATAATGGGCAAACCGCTTCTAAATCACGAGCTGTGTAATCCAGTTATCTTTCCTAAAGTATAGTCGAGTTACATAATACTTTCCTATATTAAGGTTGCTTTAATTGGTGAGTCTTCTGACCTTTCTGTATCGAGGCACTTATGCGACTCTCTGTATATTCTAGAATGTGCTTTAGAACTGCATATTGGAGTAGTATTGAAAGTTGGAATCTTGTCGCCTTTAACCCATTTGTATCTTTACCGCACGCTGTATCATGTTAAATGATAAAAATTTCATTATGTATGACTAATGAAGCAGCTTCCGTAAAAATCATGGATTGTATTTGTATAGTAACTCCTTGTTTTTTACGAGTAAAAATTGTGAAAGCTTTCGTGTCATATGTCTATGAACTCGTTTATAGAAAGACATTCAAGAAAATATATGGAAAATGTTTTAATTTACGTCGTATAAAATTATATGAAATCGTAAATAAACCATATATATCCTATTTCACGGAACTCATTCACCTCTCACAGTTGAAAGAAATAATGTAAGAAGAAGCTCATTTTAATAATGGACGGTGAAGAGTTTTCAAGGGGTTCGTAAATTAACAGATGAAGAGGGCGCTATGTGAGATTGGGGGATTATTTTACTCATATATAATAAGGAGAGTCTTAGGGTATAGAGCTAATGCCGTGCGTGTCTAGGAAAAGGGTAGGAGAGTTATAATCTGCTAAATAAAGCGGCTAGAAACATGGTGAGAGAGTCACTACATTACATCATGCTCACTTCAAGTCAGTGGCTAATTCGCCCTTGACCCTCTCTTAAAAAGACGTATGTCAACCGACTTGATGTCTCAGATGAAGTGGTTGGAATGTATGTTATCACCAACGGATAAAGTAGGGGAGCCTGAGGTATTGAAAGCGGCTTTGAGTGAGACATAATAATGAAAGAATTTTTCTTTATAGCTAAAAGTCTGGAGAAATATGAGTATTTAATCTCTAATAGGAAAATGATCGTCTGTACGAGTAATAGCGTTGTCGAAACTAGGTGAAAACATGCAATATTTGTAATTTTCATACTGTCCTGGAATTACGTTTATTGAAAGTGTTAATGGCTGAAGCGTAGAAAATACATCGTCACTAATTTACTTATGCAGAGTATCAGGATCGCAAGCTCTCTGGCTGACCACTCTATCCAACCAGCCATAGCGCATAATGGAGCGGGTCCAATGCGGACTAGAGTTGGCCTTTTCCGAGCACCGAATCGAGACTGTGGGCGCGCTTGCATGCGTTCACAATTTCACGCAAGTCAGTTAAACAAACTTACATAATAATAATAATAATAATAATAATAATAAATAAGTAATAATGAAACATACGTTGAACTATACATACTAAGAATACATCAGTAAGTAGAATTCTATAGAATCTCTAAACTATAAAATTTAATTTTCAACATACTACTAATGCAGGTCACTCAATAGATCAACACTATAACTTAAACTAATCCTAAAATGACCATAACACAAAACAATCAAATAAATATCTGTCACATAAATAAATTAAATATAATATATAAATAATAATATTAACATAATACAACATGAGTGACTATGGTGGACTACTATCTATATAACCATAAAACTACTTACCAACTTAGCTTACATAAACTATGTATTAAGGAGATTAAGAACACTATGAATATTTACAATCTACAACACCCTTCTTTAAAATATAAGGTTTGAGATATAACTATATATATCACTCTAATAGAGTCCCCTATAAAAAGGTAAAAGTTTTGAATTACGTATAGGCCCCGTCATTACTCTATGTACTATAATCTCTCTATCTCATCCTTCAAATTTAAAGTACAAGAGTAAAGGAAAGTTAACGAGATCATTTTTCTGAATAATATATTAAGCTCTAACGATTACCTTCCATCTATGGCTTAATGTTTTTCTGTAATTTTTATTCTTCTTTTTTCTTTGGAACCCCTATCCGGGAGAGTCCCTCACAGACATCATCAAGTATTTAATAGCTATCGCTGAATGTCTAATCTTAATCACTACCTTCAATTATGGAGAAGCGAATAATATATTATATATATATATATATATTATTATATATATAAATATATATATATATGATATATTTATATTATTATATAATATATATATTATTATATATATATATTTGCGATTCATATATATATATATATATCACTCACCGTATTTGACTATAACTTGTTATAAACCACATACCAACTTATTATGCCTAATAAACTACTAAAACTAATATATCTATACCTAATAAAGAACACATTAATACATACATACACGTATATATATATATAATTATATATATATATTAATATATATATATAATATATATATATATATCATATATATATAATATTATTATATATATATATATATATATATATATATATCTAAATAAATATTTACTATATATATATATATATATATATATAATTAATATATTAATATATCATATATATATATAATTAATATATATATATATATATATATATATATAATATATATAAAATATATAGAGAGTGATATATATTTATTATATATATATATATATATATATATAAATTAAGTACGAAAGAGAAAAAACAATGGAAAGGTCGAAACCCGTGGAAGAAGACAAGTTCATATCTCCCCTTGGCCCGCTTGGGATAATGAACAAGTATTTGCAAGGAGATAAGCATCGAGTACCTTTAGCTCAGGGGACTAAGGCTCCAGTAAAACGTCGTAAAGGACGATGGTTCGAATTCGACTTCATACATTTTGCTGTATAGACTCATAACTTGAACAAACGTATTATTATTTAAAGTTGAAGTTAATTTAATTTAAATACAAATATATTTAAAACATCACTAAAGTAAAATAAATATATTAAAATATTTAAAGCATGATTAAAGTAAATTAAATAAAAATAAATAAATTAAATATATACATTAAAGACATGAGCACGCATCATCATACAATAAAAACTAAAATAGGACGTCATATCGTAGCTCTTAAGGTGTGTGGGAGGGTGTGTGTGTCACGCGCGTCCAATCAACAACAACAACAACAGCAGCAGCAACAACAAAAACAACAACAACAACAACCAAACAACAACAACCAAACAACAAACAACGACATAAACAAAAATTCGTTCATGTGCATATGCACACGAAGATATGTACCCGTATATAACTACATACACTCATATAGTGCATATGTACGTAATAAACGTGTGCACAGTTATCTGCGTCCGGTGTTTGTTACTACTGGTAAGAATAGAGCCCCATTTTTAAGATAATCTATGAGATGAGAAAAGAATGGCTTTGTCTGGTTCTGAAATGGGTTGTGAGCAGGTGTGGGCTCAGAGAAAATGAAGGTATGATGAATAGTTTTAACATCTTTTTCTGATTATTACGTAAACGGCTTGAGAGTGATGATCGAACATTTTCAAACCCAGTATAGATATTTTATATTTCTCTCTCCTCTCTCTTCTCTCTCTCTCTCTCTCTCTCTCTCTCTCTCTCTCTCTCTCTCTCTCTCTCTCTCTCTCTCTCTCTCTTAATACTAAATGGGAGCTGTTTGAACTGCAATGAACAAAGTGTAAAACTCGTGGTTTCGAATAAATTGATTTTTCAAGAAATTGGCGGATAAAAAGTGCTGCTAATTTTAATCACTTAAAAGCAAAAAAAAATGAAAATTAAGTAGATGAAGAAATTCAAGATAAAAAATAAAAACGAATCCAGATGGGTAATCAAAATGACCCAAGTCATAAGATGCATTGTTTTCTAGCAGAAGACAAATATTAAATGGTACGAGTCTTGATCTAAAACAAAAGAAAGGGAAATAGTATTGAATGTATTTGAATATGGGGTTTGGTAAAGATCTTCAAGTTGGTAGAACAGTGGATGAGGAACTATAATGATGATTTATAAAACATGATAAGGCACTCTCCTACACAGAGGATCCAAAGAAAATACAGAGTTAGATTAAAAGTGTTAGGAATTCGAATGGTTAGAAAAATCACCAAAGGTAGCACTAGTGGATATAGTTCAAAGGAGATGGTTACTAGAATGACGACGAATGAATGGGTGAATGTATGAATGAATGAATGAATGAATGTATGAATGAATGAATGAATGAATGAATGTCGACGTCATGAAAAGAAGGACTTATTGAAGTGATAGATAATGCCGATGTTCAGGAGACATAATATACGAAAAATACAGTTTGGAGTAAAGTAATATATATTAATGTATTGAGTAGTAAGGACGGTTTTCCTTTTTTTATAAATAGGGAAAAAATATTATGTGAGAAAAAGAGATCTCTTTATATAATTTGGTTAATATGATTTACACTTAAATGCTATCAAATAAAATTTAATATTTATAAAGATCAAACGATAAAATTTAACATTTAACATTTAACATTTAACATTTAACATTTATTATATTAATATAAATGTATAATCTGAATACTAAGGGTAAAAGATTGAAGATTTTCCTTAAAATTTATCCAGAGAATTTCTTCACATTTATCCTAAAAAAGCGTCCTTTGTTAAAATTCAATAAAATCTAACTAATCTTTAACAGTTCATCTATCCATTTCCCCCTTTACATTATTCTAACTCTCCTCCAAAATACTCTTTACCATCTCTCGCACTCTCTCTTTATCTTCTTTACACAAATATAATGATCCTTTGCTATTGTTACAAATAACATACATACTTTGGATTTTTTGATTTGCTCTCATAGCTTGGTCATTAAGACATAAATATGCGTGCTCCTGGTGCTTTCTAGCACTCCGTTCAGTTAAATAGATACCTATTCATAAAATCACGTATCGGTCTTTTCTTCTCTTAATCATACAAGTATCTTTTGCAATTTTTACTTCCAATTAAGTATCTATTCACTTTGCATCGTTCTCGACCTCATAACCATATTTTTTTGCAATTCTATATATTTTTATGTTTCACAGATCTATATTGACATTCCTCTTCCATACATGCGAATCATCCTCCTTTATACATTCCACGATTTTTTCTTTCCAGTGCCTTCCCAACAAACCGTTCATTCATATTTTAATCTCCACAGTCTCCTCCAAGTTCCTGTTCTCTACCGTTCTCTGCCGTTCTAGTAGAATTTTTCATTGAAAAACTCTTCGCCATTACTCTCTCCATCTTCAGTTTCTCCACACATATCTTTCTGTCGTATTTTTCTCTTTGTTCTATTTTTGATGATTTCAAATTCAGCTTGCAACACTCCATTCTGATAGTCGGAATCCAAGAGATGTTGGAAGCTTTTCCCCTTCTCGGATAAGACTCTCATCGTTTGTTATCATCATATAGATCACCGACTTACCATTGTATTTTCCCTATTGAGCGCCATGATCACAGCTTACAATGCTCCTATTCAAACTTTCTCTCGTGATTTCCAAAAGATAAAGTGTTCATAAAATATTCATGTTTTTCTCATTTCAAAATCAGTCAGTAATCGTTCGGCCTTACATTTTCTCTCTCCCACACTCTCAAACCACCCAAATAAAGAGGTTCACAAACTCCTTCCCCACCTATTTTCGGCTCACTTAATAATAGTTAGACTATAAGATCTACATATAAACGTAATCTATATAATAAAAAGTCATAAAATATATATAATATATAACAAAAATAGAATAATAATAATATCTATCATATATTTATGATCATAAATATTAGGAAAGGCTAAATATTTATAATACTAATCAATCCATACATACATACAGTCATAACATGCCTACATTAATACTACTACAGTACTACACTACATACAACAACACTACATACATACATACATACATACATACATACATGTAATAAAAATAATAATAAATTTTCTTTAAATCTATTAAATATAATTACATCTGGTCCAGATGTATTAACATAATCATAATGAATAACTAATATATATATGATATTAATCTATAATATATATAGTATATATTATATATTAATTATATATATATATACTGATATAATATATATACTATAATTTATAATATATATATATAATATATATAAATATAATATATAATAAAATATATATGGATAAATATTTCGTATATCGTATATATCATATTTATATATATATTATATATATATTATATGATAATACTATCATATATATATTATTATATATTATAATATATTTTAATATAAATATATATAATATTATATAATAATATATACATAAAATTTAAATTAGGCCGTTATTATTATTAAAAAATACGAAGAAAAACAATAAAATTAAACGTAGATATCATTATACAAGATTATCTTAAACACTGACATATGCCTTATGTAACCTATAAATAAAGCACACATTTTAATTTTTTTTAGTGTTTATCTGACTTTATATTTTTGATTCTTTATAAACAAAAGGTGCTTGTTATTTTTATGAAAACCAAAAAACTCTATCACGTACCGTTTTTTTTTTGTAGACACACTCCCCATATTTATATACATATGGGTTACATTGAATTGTAACAGTGTCTTGAATATTATAGCAAGCCCCTTTAGAGCCTCAATGATTTTTTTTTGTCATTTCCTCTGTAGGCATCTCTGTTGGTTGTGTCCCGCTGCATAGAGACCAGTAATATTCAGTCAGCATACTTTTATAATCCATGACATGAAAACACGTTTTTCAACCATATAGAAGAATGTCTGGTAGTTAGATCTTTCCCGCATTCTAATCACTTAAAATTTGCGCCAAGGTTAGGGGGCAAAGAAATCAAGATGTGAAGTCATAAAAGTGTAGTTTTTAAAGAGACATATTGCAACCTATTAGCGAAAGTAAATCACCATTAGTGAGTCAAGATATTCATAGTTTTCAGCTTTCTCATTTCAAATGAAACCTGAGCACACTGATTTGAATGCTCGCCAGGCCGCTTTTTGTCCTTATGACAGTTTCCTTTCGAACTCTCATCCAGAAGACTGCTTAATTGGGGCCAAAAAGCTTTTTTTATATACTTTAGCTCACTTAATTGGAGTGAATTTGACTCTTGAGAAACAGAATGCCAACACTCTTTGTCAGGAGCTTTTTACAACTTGTGTTTCATGTCAAAAGATTGTATAATAGTGGAACATAACCGGCATAGGAAGAAAGAAAACTTGCGGATGGTCACAAGTGGTTTCATGTAGTGATATTTTAAAGCGTGGGTCATGGATTTGATTAATCCAAATGATTGGAAAACGAAACTTTTTCCGAATGTAGTGATTTTTTCTGTCGCAGAACCTAATCCCATTCGCCCACAGAGGAAGAGCAGAAAAATTGTGTATCATCCCTGTGTCATGCTGCTAATAAGGTCCATATACCTTCAAATTCACACATGTGCATTTAAATGTTGTGTACTCCTAGGTTAAGTATAGACTCATAACTTCGTACGTTGTAAGACAAGACGTTAGTTTTGTTTCTTCTTAGTGCTAGTGATGTGTGGTTAATAAGTGGGTGTAAATAATATATCTTATGAGGTAAACATTATGAGTAGATTCGAATCTGGCCCGATGAGAGAAACGTAACTAAACAAAAGATAATATTAGAATAAATAATAATATATATAAATATAAATTTATAAGAAATCTCCCTATAAGGGAATGTTGTCACTATTCGATTCAAAGTAGCGAGGACTATAATAAAGGATTCAGCTTCCACATGTACTGCATCAAATACAGCTAGGATCCTAGGATCAAGAAAGAACCTCGAACCCAAAGTTTGCAAACCATAATGAATGAGCTACCATAAACTAAATGCAGTATATATTCCGATAATATATACTCGTATACAGTAGAGGTAGTATACTACAAGTGAGATCATAGAAAAATATATTTATAATTTATATAGAATTAAATAGCTTTTATAATAATTAGTAGATTGAATATTATTGAACTAAGATCTGAGATATATAGATATACACAAATATAAAATTATAGGATTGGATCCATTGCAGAACAAGGTTTAAACATGATTCTTGTTTCGGAAGCGTCTTAGGGAATGCATT
>JABUQX010012097.1:0-22500 GCA_015478945.1 Trachelipus rathkii | reverse complement strand
TATCTGAAGTTTTCACGTAGTTCATCGAATTTCTCTTCAAGGTGTGTATTCCAATAAAATACTTAAATTATAATAATTTAACTAATAATTACTAAAAATAATACATAAAAGAATAAATTAAATATTAAAATCATATCTATCTACTAAAGTAAAATAATGAGTAAAAGCACTTAGGAAATATTTTCTTCTATGACTTCCTTTCTATGAATGGGATCTCAAATGTTCATCAGTAAATAATGATGTCATTTTTATCATTGATTATTAAAGTAAATCAAACATGTTTAGTTTTTCTCAATTTTGTAATTCTTAATATATATATTCTTTTTCATCTTCCTTTTAATTCCTTAACTGACACATCGTTTTGGTTCTCAAATTTAATAATCTAATCTGTTTTAATTGAATTGGGATTTCAACTCCTTTCCAATTGTAATTTTAGATACTTCTTTTATTCTTTTTGATAATCTCTGTGGATTTTCTTTCTGTTAAACAATCAGATCTTGCTATACAGTTTTGAACATTCGTTGTTCATTTTATTTTGAATATTAATCCATCCAATTTTTGGTTTTTATCATTTTGATGGAGTCTTCAATATATGAAGAAGCTCTTAATGGTTTATAATTTAGCTACTTTATTTAACAGAAGCTTATTTGGATGATCCATCCTTCTTTTGTTAATTTACATATTTTCTTCATTTTATAGAATCATAATATGAATAGTATCTTTTATTTGAGAATTTTGTTATATCTTGTCATGGAAACCACTATTAAACCATTTTTGAATCGTTTGTTTTCTTCCATCATGTAATCTATTTATAAATTCAATAAAATATCCAGAAACTCAGTTTTAAATTTTCCCATTTTGTTCTTCAATTTTTTTTCTGATTACTTATCATCATTACTTAATATATCATCTCGTGATCTCAATGGATTTTTATATTGGTATTAACCAATTATGCTTTTAAAATATTACCTGAATCCCTTCTCGACAATTTTTGTAATCACATTGCATGCATTTCTTTGATGAATCTTACTTTTCTCGTGATTTTTTATTAGAACGCTTTTATTACACATTGAGCATAATTTCTTTTTATCATCATAATAATTCAACTTACGGGATATTGATGTTATTTTTCATGTTTACTTCTTTATATGATTTTAAATTTTAATTTAGTTTACAGAATCTTCATAATGTTTCATTTATTATAGATTTTTATTATTATTTCAATTTTGGATTTTGCTCATTCTGCTCAGATCTTACCATTTTATTATTAGATTTTTTTTATATAAGACATTTTGAAGGTTGCTCATTTTGATCGGATCCTTAACCATTTATTATTCCTTATTATATTTAATAAAAAATTATTATATTTCCCTAAAACTCTCGAGTTCTTTCAATTTTGCTCTCTTTAAAATTTTCTCTTATCTCTGTTATTTTTAAATTATTTTTAATAATTATATTCTACTAAAAATACTGTTCAAATGAAGCGTTTCAAAAGCTAAATTAAAATTTCATTCTTTTGAACCATTTTTTACTTCTTTATATGTTAAGTAGAACCAACTTTTAACATTTAACAAATGAACTAAATAGTTTCTTTGAGTTTATTAGATTCTTTCTGGAATTCTGGAAAATCATGGAATTGAAAAAAACAGGTTTTTTTAACGAAATTACAAATTTTTTTTAATTAATATATTTTAATTGTTTCGAAAGAATACTACGGCATCCATTTTAAAACTACTTCTTTATTTTGTACCCCGATTTTTTCTTTTTTTACTAATGTTATAAAAGTTATTATACTAGTTCCCTTAATTTTTGGGTGGGTCGCTTTAAAGGCGACCGGCTTTCCTTAACGCTAATTAAGAAGTAAAAATCTATATATATATTTTTTACATTGATGTTCTTAAGTTTAAATTGCTTTTAAATTATATATTATGTATTATTATTATTATATTATTTATTATTCTTATTATTAATTATTATTATTATTTTATTTATTAATATTATATTATTTATTATATATTATTATTATTATTATTTATAAATCATTTAATTACGTCATCTGTGCACTTTCAGTGCACAACTTCTTGCTTTGCATGTTATTATTATTATTATTATTAATTATTATTATTATTATTATTATTATTATTATTATTTATTACTTATATTATTATTTTATTAAATTCTATCACACGTCATCTGTGCACTGAAAGTGCACAACTTCTTGTCATTCTTTGCTGTTTATTATATTTCAATATATCAATTATATTAAAAAACTTGTCCTGTCTGGGATTGAAACCAGAGAACTTTATTCTTCTAATTCACGTTCTATCCACTTCGGCTATGAGGCGCTAAGAAGAATGTTGGAACTTCTACTGTATTTAAAATATTTCTATTTTTTAATTTTTTTAAAAGTAGCTCTTTAATATTATATTTTAGGAGTAACATATCTCAAAGCAATTGTACTCACTTTACAATTTTTCTATCCAATTATTTTTCCAAAATGTCTGTACGTTCACTTCACTATTCTTGTCAAAGATGCATAATTTTTAATATTATTTTTATGAAATAAGTGTTACATGAGAGTAAAATTAAGGAGTCTCCTTTACTCTCTTACGAAAACTTCTCCTTATTTAATATTTTTTATTTATATATTATTGTTAGGTGTCGTTATATATCTCGTGTGTTTGTCAGAGACCAAAGTTTTACGTTGGCTCCCTTTCGTGTAGCTCTGATAATGAGAGGAGTGTGTAGGCCTTCGTAACTAAATATTATATTTATAAAAAATAAATATATTTTCACAATCGTTCACCGACAATACATCTTTCCCACTTCAGCTGCTTCTTGTGTTAATAACATTTAATCCTTTTTACATTTAGTATGTATTGTAACGGGAGAGCGAAGCGTCATTACCAGCATATTTAGCGCAACCGAAGGAGAGCAAAGATGTGCTGTAGCCCCTCTCAGAGCGACAATGACGAGGAGGCCTCGTAAACAAAAGTTATAATAATAAATATTATTTTTCACATTCTTCACCGACCAATATATCTTTTTCCCCAACTTCACTCTCAGTTATAACAAACTCTTTTTTACCATAAGTAGTATGTGTAAATTTTTTTTACGCGGTGAGCGAAGGTACTACTTTCAGCATTATTTTGCGACCGATTAGGAGAGCAAGTATTGTTGCTGGTTTAAGGCCCCGTTATTACATAACTACTTTATATATATATTATTATTAATATTATTTTATAATATATTATATATATAATTTATTAATATTATTATATTTATTATTATTACTATATAATTATATTATAATTATTATATTATAATATAATTAATTATATTTTTATTTATATTTGGGGGGTAAGGGTGAATGTAATGAAGGTATACTATATATATATATATAAATATATATATAATATATCAATAAAATAATCTTTTTATTATATTATTATTTTATTATTTATTATTATATTTTTTATCATCTATATATATATACTTACTCTCATACTTATTATATCTATATATAATTATATCAATAAATATATAATATTATATACATAAAATATATATTATATTAAATTCTACTCTAATAAAAATAAATATAAAACTACCTAATAATATTTTATAATATTGTGATATTATATAGGAATTTAAAGTAAAATTAAATATGATATATATATATATTATATAATAAGGTATGCGCCTCCCAAATTGGCCCTATTAGTTAATATAAAAAATAAATATTTTTATTTATTTATTTATTTTATGTGAATTTAGGTAATTTTAATTATTATTTATAAAAATATGTAGTCTGTGTGTAGGGGGTGTGGTTGAGATAGTCGGAATTCTGACTTCATTATTGATATAAGGGGAATATAATATATAATTAATACACTACTCTCATTATATGATGAGTATTGAGTGGGTATATATGGATAGACGTAGTGGTAAAGTATAAGGTGGGAATTACTCACTTATTTCATTACTCTATATATTATTTATATAAAATATATTATTATAAATAACAATTTTTTTATTTTTTTTTAATTTTCCAAATATTACCATAGTATTAAATTCTTAAGAGTACAGGTCGGGATAATATACCTATATATTATATATATATGTATATTATATATATATTAACTCTATATATATACATAATACATACTAACATAATATATATATAGTATATATATATATATATATATATATGTATATATATATAATATATATTATATATATATAATATATATATTATATAGGTGTAATATTATATATATATATATAATATTATATATATATATGTATATAATAATATATATATATATATATTATGATATATTAATATATTATATATAATATATATATATATATATATATATATATAATTATATATATATATATATATATATTATATTATAAAGTAACAATCCTGCCACTTTCTATCTCGTATTATATTCACGGTTGCACATATGAATTTTCCATTTTTATTATTAAAGGTTAATATTGAATGAAGTTTTATTTACATTTACAAATAGGGTATATTATATATTAGTTATTATTATGCTGTATGTAATATATTATATATATATATATTTATATAATTATATATATATATATATATATTATATATATATATATTATATATATATATATATATATATAGTTAATAATATATTATAGAGTTAATATAAATAAAATAAGTAGTAGTATTTATTTTTATTTTAAAAAATATAAAATAATATATTAGATTTATTATTTATTTATTATTTTTATTTTTTATTATTATTTGGGTTATATATTATAAATTATAATATACCCCGTTTTATTTTTTATTTTTTTATATATATATATTTTCGTGTTTTATTTATACTGAAATATATAATTTAAGAGCTTTTTTATTTTTATTTAATATATATTCTTTCTTTCTTCTTCACCTTCCTCTTGCCCCAAGATTGGGGGTAAGGGGCGATAAGGCATCGGAAAAGAAAAGCAGTAGGAGAACATGTGACAAACGCCTCCCCTATCGGACACACAGAAGCCCAGCCCTTACCGCCACACGCTCATTCTTTGGGAGGGTAAGATTATCCATTTAATTTATGTAGAAGAGCTCGAATACACACACACAGAAAAATTCTCACCCCTAGAGCATAAAACAATGTGAGAATTTCCGACGAAGGGCGGAAAAAACCTCTACACGGGTAGGTCTGTGTAATATCTCGTCAAAATGTAAGGAGATATACATCTCTCCCTTTGTGCCCAGTTTGTTGTTTTATTTGGCCAACACCATAGAAAAACCCACACATATTATTCTCAACCACCCGCCTCTATATTCTCTCTCTTTTATTTTATTTTGTCTCATCTTTATTTTCCTCGCTCTCTTGGAAAATTTTCGTACATTTTTTTTCTCCAATTGCACCAGTCAAATGAGTCGACTCAAGCGTATCATCTTAAGGTACATACACCAAGAAAAACCTCTCTTGGTTCTGTTTCCTCAATCTCTCATTTCTCTATTTCAAAACTTTTTTTTCACATTTGTTCTTTTTTTTTTTTAACCTTTAAGCGTTAATTTTTATAGCTCTAATTTTTTTTTCCTTTTTTTGCCTGCATAAGATATTCACCCCAACTTTTTTTTTTGGCAATTTTTCTCTTTCTCTATTTCATTTCATTCCCTTCAATCATCCACTTTGTACATTACCCGTGTGTGAGCTACCCGTGTGCATCGAACCCTGTGCCCTGCACCATTGCTCAACACCACACCACTCTCGGTGACTGCTTCCTACACTCCAGCCCTCTCCACTCTCGGTTACTGCTTCTTCTGATCCGACCATCTCCACTCTCGGGGACCCTTCGTCTGTTCTTTGCCCCCCACTCTCACGAGGGTCATCGATCTCGTAGGAGATCCCTGCGTTACCTTCACCTCCATCTCACTTGTTTCTATGCGTCGAGATTAGTAACCACCACCACCACCACTACTCCTTTTGCCTTCCCCTCGTATGCGGTTGATAATCGCCCTCCAGCCTCTACTCACCTGCCATCACTTACTTTCCTATACTACATCTTCTTGCATCGTTCCGTTTCCAAAACTCTTTCATATTTCTTTATTTCTTTCTTATATTTTATATTATTTAAACTAAGACACTAAATTGTTTCTACGATTTCTTTTGATTTTGTTTTCTATGAGATGAACCCAGCATACTAGGCCTTTACTTAACTTTTACATATTCTCTTTATACTACTTAATCACAACTTTTGAGGTTTCTACCCACTTCTCATTAACCACTCTTGCCAAGTCTCTCTAACCAATCATCTAACAAACTCTCATTCAGATTTCGACCCAACACTCTTATGATATTTTCATAATTCATCCGTCATTTTTATAATTAGGTAATTAGTGTGGCTAATCCTCACTTTCTCTCTTCCAATTTTCTCCTATTTTCTCCTACCCTTTCATTGACATCTCTTATTTTTTCCTGCCCCATCCCACCCTCAAAAATTCTTTCTTATATCCTCTTCTATCCTATACTAAATTGATAATGGCACAAGGAGACATAACCACAACCCTGTCTTTACTCCGACTATAATCCTTAACCAATCACCATATTGACACCATTTATTCTTTATACACGCTTCTACTTATGCTTGTTCTATAGCAAAGGTTGGTGTGATCCATCGGACGCACCTACACCAACACAACTTATAGGACTACTTACACTGCCATAAAACACGCCAGGCCCGAAAATTAAAATTTTATACTCTTTTTACTTCCTTTATGTTCTTTGTGCATATCTCTTTTAATAATCACATTTCTATTTAATTTATTCATATTATGTCTGTCTGGTGCGTGCGGGCTGGGGCGGGTGGGGGGGTGTTGATAAACATACATAAATTGTTAATATTTTCAAATGTAAAGATTTGATCCCACACAATCCATAAACTATAAAACACTACAATATACAGCTCAAACGCAACCTTGTTCATTCACCACCAATCGTCCCAAGGTTTTTATTTTTGTGGTGTTGGGGGGGCGGTTGGGGGTGGTATTGTTTGGAGTATACCCCTCATATTTATTTTTATAATTTTATTTTATATTTATTATTATTATTTATTTATATTTATTATTATTAAAAATATATATGTTAGTAAGGTTTATAATCCTATATATTATTATTTGGTTAACTATTATTATGGTTTTTGTTTTATTATAAAAAACTAAAAAAAAAAAAATAAAAAAAATAATAAAATAAATATATATATATGTATGGGGTAATTATTATAATTAGGGTATATAATAATACATATAAAAATATAAAATGATTAACCACAAGATACACGCCTATTGATTTCATGCGCAAGTTTTAAGTTTTATTATTTATTTCCAAATTTCCAGAGAGGGGGTTTTGAAAAATTTCTGGGAAGGAAATTATTTATAAAACAAAAAATAATATTATATATAATATAAAATAAACTCTCTACTCAGTCTCTATTATTATTTTATTTTTAATATAAAATAATATAATATATATTAATATATAAAACCCCTGACACTTAAAGTAGGGAAAAAATAAATAAAAATTCTCACCCCTAAGGTAGTGAGTAGTAGGGCGGGGGGGGGTGTGATGAATATATATATATTAGTAGGGGGTTATACTATTAAAAGAATATGTATATAGTGATATATATAGTATCATGTATAGTATAGGATAAAAATTTATTTTATATTATTGAGTGAATAATAAAAAAGTAATTATTATATATATACTTATATAAAAAAATAAGCCTTCTATTTATTTTATTTATTATATAACTCGATTTTTATTTTTTATTGGGGGGGGGGGGGGGTGGGGGGTAATAATAAAATAAAAATATAAAATATAATATAATATAATATATAAAAAAAGATATAATATAAATATAATATAATAGATAAAAATTTTTTTTTATTTTTTTTTTATTTATAATTATATTTTTTATTACCTGGGCTTTCTTTTCTTATATATATTTATATTTTTAATATATGTTTCTCTCTTAATTCTATAAACGTTTATATATTTATAAGTTATTTATCCCATTTTCACTTTCTCAAACACTTTATTATATATTTCTAATTATTTTTTTTTCTAATAATTAATATTATTATATTATTTTCTATATATATATTAATTTATATTTTTTTATACATATATTATATTATTTATTTGTGATTATGATATTTAGACGCTCCCCCCCCAATAAATAAATAATTCTAAATAATTATATATATTATATATTTTTATTATATATTTTTTATTTTATATTATTTTTTATATATTATTTATATTCGTATGCACTATCTCTCTATTTATTATTTTTTATTTACTCTATTATTTGGTATAGAGTCTATCCCCCGGGAGGAAATTAGGGGATAAAGAGTGTGTAGTTCTACCACTTATTCCACTCTTAGTGGAATTCGGCCGAGAACACCAGACCCAAAAAGGGGACGAAATCAAAGGATTGACATAGTACACACAAATAAAAAAATAGGGGGGGAATTTTTTCCTATTTTATTATATTATTATTATTAATTAAATAGGTGATTTTTTATTATTTTTTTATAATAGCTTATAATCCACATCATAATAATTATATAAATAATAAATTATATAAATAACTGTTTTTTTTTTTATTATTTTTAATTTAAATAATAAATATTATTTTCCTTATTATATTTTATATTTTATATGTCTCATATAGCACTAAACAAGAGTTTTGTATAAATAATTTAAGTTAAGCCGATTAATTGTGTGTATTGTTTTTTGTTATTAATTTACATCCATGCTGTTTTATTATATGTTATACTGCTGTGCCTGACGAGTCAGTATCAGTCCTTTTTTTTTAAATAAAATATATATATAAAAAATTAATATATATATATTATAAATATACTTTATTTTTATATATATTATATCTTTTTGCTGGGGCTATTATTAATATATATATATATATATTTTGCTATATTTTTTATATATTTATACATATATTTTTTTGTTTTAAAATAAATTTTGATTTTATATATATATATCTTTTAAATTATATGTAATAAAATTATTATATTACTATAATTTCAATATACTTATAAATTTATTATTTATAAATAATATAAAAAAGGTATTATATTCAATAAATATTTAATTAATTATATATTTTTTTATTTTTATATTCTGTGTGTTGAATAATGTAGAGGTGTGTTGGTTTTAAACTTTAACCAACATTACACAACAGTGGTTAGAGGTAGAAAGAACATAGAAAACTCTCTATATGGTCTCGTGATAAATACAAAGAATTCTTGTCATGTCCAATCTACCTGCATTTTAATATATAATATATTTATTATATTAAATTATTAAATTTTTTATTTATAATTAATATCTTATTATCAAGTATTTAATATTATATAAATGTATTCATATTTTTATTTTAAATAAATATATATAATAACTAAAATATATTATATTATAATTAATATTATTATTAATATTAATATTAAATATTATAATAAATATTTTTATTTTAAATTAAATTTTTAAATAATTAAATAATAATTGTTATCATTTTTATATTATTATTATTAAATGATATTTATTTTTTCTTAATATTTTTATAATTTTATTAAAACTTATATTGTGAAAATCATATATACTCTATAAAATAATCATAAATGTTATAAAATAATATATTTACATATAATAACTACTTTAGTAATATTTCAAACGTGAAACTATTATTATTATTTATATATAAAATATTATAACTATTTATTATATTTATCTTTGAAATATTTAATTTTCTTAGAAACTCTTATTTCTTTTATTCTCTCCCACTACTAATATTTTTATTTTTTATTTTTTTATTTGTAACGTTTGAATTTTATATTTTTTAAAATGTTTTATTCCTAATAAATATATAATAATATATAAATAAAGAAATTTTATACAATAACTATTTATATAAATTATTAAAAATTTTTCATTATTTTAGATTTATATATTTTATGTTTATAATGGTGATTTTAATAAGTATAGAGGGGGGGGGGCGGGGGGCCTCATTTTTTTTTTATTTTTTAAAGTACTATTTTATATTTTATATATTATTATATTTTATTTTCTTGACTATTTTTTATATTTTTTTATTATTTTTTTTTCTATTCTATTAAATTTATATTTATTTTTTCATTTGGCCTTCAAATTTGATTTTATTCTGTTTTTTTTCTTATCGGAAAAAATAATATATATAAATAGTGGGAGTGAGGTATGTGGTTTTTATGTGTCAAGAGGTGAGAGGTGAGTAAAAATAAAAAAAAAAATAATATAATACGCTTTATATTTTTCCTTATTTTTATTTTTTATTCCCCAGGAGGGGGGGGGGGTATATATTGATGGGGGGGGTATTGGTATAGTGTATTACATCCAAATAAATAAATATAAAAAAAATAATAATGGAGGGTGGAGTGGTAGAGATAATATATTTATATATATAAATAATGTAGGTGAGTGAGGTATATGGATATAAAAGGAATCACAATAAAGGAGAAACAGATGACGCAAAGGCGCACGCGATAGAGAAGTTGTAGATATGGGATTGTGTAGTGCCTCAATATACGCATACCAGAGAACAGGAATCAGGATGCGAGAGAGGGATAATGTTGTGTAAAGTTTTATAGATATAATATGGATTTTTCTTTAACTATGTTAATTGTTTTTTTTTGAATGTTAGAATATGCGTATCGTGGTTACGAAGGGTGTGGTAAGATAGATATGTGGTTGTTATTGTTTTCTTGTTTGTCTCAATATAATAAAGGGGTATAGTGTTAGGATACTGTTGTGATTTTTAAAGTGGAAATGAAAGCTGGGAAGAGAGAGCAAAGAGAGGGGTTAGGAACATGATTTTTTTTGTGTATGTTTACTAAGTAAGAAAGGAGAAACTAGTTTATAGCTCGGGTGTAGTTGTGTTACGAGGGTCGGAGTGCTCTATTTATGATTAGTTATTTATTGTTTTGGTTGTATTTATTATGTGAGGTTTTTCTGTATGCGGAGTAGTGGATGGGGTTTTTCTGACATTAATAGCGGTTGTGTGTATGGCGTGGTTATTTGTTTCGTGTTTTTCAAAGATGCCTTTTTTTAATTTCGGGGATGAGTAAGTGTTATATATTATTTCTATCTTTTTCTCGCTTGGATTGCAGGAAAAATGCGTGATAGCGGATAGTTAACGTTATTTAGAGTTTAGCCACAGAAATTCATAATATATAATATATATATATATATTATATATTAATATATACTATTATATAATATATATAATAATATTATATATTAGTATTATATATATTATATATATATATATATAATATTTTATAGGGTTTTTATTTTTATTATTATATATAATATATTATAATAGTATATATATATATATATATATAATATATATTTATATTAATATTATATTATATATATATATATAATATATATATAGGGGTTATTATTTTATTTTATATTAAAATTTATTGTAGATATAACGTTAATCTTACTATTTATTTTCCTGTAGATATTTTAGTTGATTTTTTTTTTATTAATATAAAAAAATCACAAAAATATAAATATATAATTATAATACTGTAAAAAAAGTTACTCAGTATATTATGTCATCGACATAAGTTATGACGTTATTTCCCATTTTACTTCTTTTCTTTTATTTCTTTTCGCAAATCCTTTTTCATATATACCAACAAGAACTCCTTTTCCATCTCCAAGTGTGGTGAGGGAGAGAGAAAAGTTTCTATAAATTTTATTTTATTGTTTTTTGTGAATTATTATTATATTATTTATAATTCTTTTTTAACAATTATGAGTTCAAAAAAACAAAGCTATCTGATAGCCACTTTTTACAAGGAAGAAAAGAAGAATATTGCTTATCTTATATCGTAAAAGCGTCAAGAGTATCTGCCCCCACCCCTGGAAAAGACACCCACTATAATTACACTGCCCCTGTCCCAGGGGTATGCTAAAGATTTCCTCTAATACGTCTTCGCTTTGAGGTGGTGGGGACCACACCTCCCATATTTTATCATTTTATCATGGTGCTCCACATGTGTTTTTGTTTTTTTAAAAAAATAATAAAAATTTCTTAATTTTTTTCTTTTAGGGGGTCGGCGGGAGGTGGGGGATGATGGATGGTTGGGGAGTGGTCGGTGGGATTCCCAAACTGTGGTTATGGTCTTGTGGTTGGATGAGGGTGATGGGTTTTCTCTCTCTCGATTCGATTGGGTTAAAATTTTAATTATAGGTCGCTCTAAAGGGTGTTTGGAGCGGACCTCATGGGGGGGGGGGAGAAAGAAACATACATATGAGATTCAGCTGCTAAAAGCGGATTGATCTGTTTATTCTCTTATATTATAATGGATATTTCTGTATAAATATTCATTTACTTCTTTAGTGTTATGATTATTGGTATTAATTGTCTGTGTTTCTTTTTTGTTTTATTTTGGGGGGGGGGCTCACTGTGATCTCTTTTGCAATTTTTTTGGGGAGAAGGGTAGAATAAGTGAGAAGTAAGAAACCGTTGGTTTTGCAGATAGAGTTTGTGATTTTATTTCGTACTATACCCCTTCTATTTTTATTTACTTTACGAATTACTGTAAAACGTGCTAATAATTATTAATTATAGCTCTCTCTATTTATTATATTTTTTTATACACAGTTATTACAGTATAAAATCAAGACTATAATTTTGTAAATATAATATAATGTTATTATATAAGAGGATTTGTTGAATTAATTTTTATAAATTTTTTTTTTTTTATTTTTTATTTATTCTATTTAAGGAATTTTAATTATTATTTTTAAGTAGTCCAAAAAAAGAAAACAACATGTGGGTGTGTAGTAACAGTTGTTTGGGATAGAGTTAGGCAGAAAATTTTTTGGTGTCTCCTTTAATATTTTTATTCTTTTTTTTTTTCCCCTTCATAACCATTAAAACTACATCTAAAACCATCAAATTTCATATAGAACCTCATGAAATATATATTTTCTCTCATAAAGATCATTGGTTTTTTTATTTTTATTGTTTTTATTTTTGGTGTCGAGAGGAAATGGAAAAATGAGGGTGTGTCGTTTTTTTTTTAAAAGGACCAATTGAAATACACCCATATAAATAAATATAGGGGTATATATTATATATAAATAATAAATATAAATAATAAAATAATAAAATAATTATAATAATATAATAATAATAATATATATAAATATATAATATATTAATAATAGTATATATATATAATAATAAAATATAAAATATATATATAATATATGATTATATAAAGTCGTATCATTATTTGAAAAATTTAAGGTTGTTTTGTGGCATTCTTCCCCACTTATTGCAGCATGGTATGACTAATCCATACTTTTGTCTATATATATATATATATGATATATATTATATATATTATATATAGATATATATATATAATATATATATATATAATATATAATAATATATATATTATATATATATATATATATATATTAAGGTATTATGTAATAACTATATATATTATATAGTATGGTGTATAGTGAGTAATAGGTTTTCTTTTTTATGGGTATTTAATATTTTTCCTTCCTTCTCTATGAGATTTAAATGATACTCCTTATTTTTTCATACTCTATTTTGCAATGAGAAAACTTGACCAGCTTACTAAACAGAAACCCCTAAGAAAAAGACCCCAAAAAAATAAAATTTTTTATTTTATATTTTTTTTGATTTTTTTTTTTTTTTTGTAATTTAATATTTAAGAAAAAAATGTATATTTGGTAATCTATTTTAATTTTTTACCTTTTTTTTTATAAAAAAAATAAATTTTATTTTTAATTTATTAATAAAAAAATATAAAATTTTATATTTATTTTTTTTATTTTTTTTTTTTTTTTATTTTTTTTTTTGGGAAAAAATAAAAAAAAAAAAAATAATCAAAAAATAAAAATTTAAAATTTTGATAAATATATTTTTTTTATTTTAAAAAAAATAAAAATTTTTTTTTTATTCTTGTATAGCTGAAACAAAGGAATAAATAAATAAAGAAAAAAAAAAAAAAATATAATAAAAAAATAAAATAAAAAAAATAGTTTTTTTTAAAAAATATTTAAAAAAAAAATAAATAAAATATTTTTTTAATTTTTAATTGTTTTTTAAAAATAAATATTATTTTAATATATTAAATATTAATATTAAATTATATATTTTTTAATTATATTAGTTTTATTATATAAAATTAAAAATATTTTTAAATTAATTATATATTTAATTTTAAATTTTTTTTTACTTTTTTTTTTTTATTATTTTAAAAAAAAAATTTATTTTAAATTATTTTAATTTTTTTTTAATATATAATATTATATATAATAAAATATTAAAATTTTTATCTTTTTATTAAATTATTATTAATATTAATTTTATAAATCATTTTTTTTAGTTTTTTTTATCAAATTAAAAAAAAATATATTAAAAAATAATATTATAAATTTATAAAATTTTATAAAAATATTATTTTTTAATTTAAATTAATAAAAAATAATAATATTATTTTTTTAATTTTAAAAAAATTAATTATAAATAAATATATAATTAATAAATTTAAATTTTTAATATTTAAAATAAATTTTATAAAATTTAAATTATATTTTTAAAAATAAAATATTTCTATTAATAAAATGCAAATAATAATATAAAAAATAAATTACTTTTTTTTTTAAATTAAAAAAAAAATAACGTTTTTTTTTTTAGAGGGAGAGTTTGTTTTTTTTTCTACATTTTTTTTTTTTTTGTATTTATTCCCCCCCCCCCCGCCTTTACCCCCCCTTTTATTTTTTTTTTTTTATTATTATTTTTCATCAACGTCCATTTAGTATAGTAGGGTATATATAAGTATGACTGATATAGTAGGGGGTATTTTTAAAATATATATAATAATAATATTATAATATATATATATATAATAAAATATATAATATTAATATAAAAATACCATTAAAACTGAGCTGTATATATATATATGAGTATATGATATATCGGCTATCGATACTTGCATCTTAAAAGTGATGCACGAGTCGCAGTTCTTGATGAAAATTAAACAAATATATCAAAAGATCTCAAAATGATTAGTTCTTCATGCGCCAAGCCATCGAAGTTGTTAAGGGAGGTCTTGTCGCTTAGCAACAGACTAGAGGGCAAAAGGGGCTTAAGGTGGGAAAGCTCCCCCCGCCAAAGAGAAACTGGGTGAAGCGCTTTGGGAGAGAGGAGGAATTACGTTGTGGCGTTACCTAAATGCGGAATCTAACCGTATCAAAAAAAACTGTTTTTTGATTATTATATTTTTTTACTTTTATTTATATTTTCCGTACCAAATAATCATTTTTTTATTTTAATATTATTTTTTTATAAATAAATGATGGGAGGTGGGGTATATAGATAGGTGGGTTAGGGGTAAGTGGTAGAGCCTCGTATGGGAGTGAGGGTAGGGCTCGTACCCCTATATTTAATTAGTTGTATTTCCCCCCCCCCCAAATAATACAATAAAAAGAAAAACAGTTTTACAAAAAGCAACACAAAAGGAAGAAATGAGCAAAAAAACGAGAAATACCCAATAAACTCACAGAATCAAGATAGCGAAAAGCATCCACAAAAAAAAAATTAAAAGGAAAAAGAATAAAAGAGGAAAGGGGCATTTCTTTAAAATTGCCTTGATCCTGAAAAATGTTCAAGAGTTAAACGAGGAACGTAACTAGCACCGGGTGTTGTGGAAAGAAAGAAGGTTTTGTGGTTTGTGTTCTCTCTAAATATCCACCACCCCACCAGCGGGCCGGGCCCCATACAAGGGTGAGAGGTATTTATCTTTTTTTTTTTCGTTTTTTCTTTTTTTTTTTTTTTTTTCCAAAAAAATGTTTTGAAATTTAATAATGTAATTTTTATTTTAGTCTATAATATTTTTTATTAAAAAGAGGAATAATAAAAATGATTATTTTCTTTTGGTGTTAGTTTTACTAGGTGGAACTAGTTTTCTTAGTGGTTTGTGTTGTCAAGTTGTACTGAGCGGTCGGAGCTTTTTGATTTGGAGTCTATCTCGCTACTTCTCGCACTCCACAGAAAAAATAATGCCTCCCTCGCTCGCTCGCGTAAAATTTATTAAGGGTTGCGAAGGATGTTGGAGTGGTGTGTAAAGGTAAAAATGAGCATAAAACTAGAGTGATGAAGAATATAGGAAATAATATGAAATGCATATATCCCAAACTAAAATGATAAGTGCTTAATGAAAGAAAGGCGACGCCCGCTCGCTCTTGCCCGGAGAACAATGAGACATAAACATTTGATTTGAGATTTAGATTCTTTAATTTAGGTTAATCATTGTGTGTGACTATATAATATGTGTCTTGTTGGGTGATTTGAGATATGTGCACTATATTTTTGGTAGTTTGAGTGGATATGTACTAAGTGATGTGCAAGTAGGAAGAATATACATTAGAACCTTTTGGATGAAAGGCAAAAGCGAAAATGGGGTTAAGTTGTTAGAATTATGTGCGGACATTGAAAGATGAATAATTAGGGAATAAAATACAATGTTTATATATAGTTATTTGTTGATACTATTATACAAAAATTACTGAGGCGCAAAATATGAAAAAAAAAAAAAAAAAAAAAGGTAAAAGGGGAAAACCCAGCAAAAGGGAGGAGTAACAGGTGAATTGGTGCTCTTGCTTTGATTGTAATTATGTATGTGTTAGTCAAATGGAGAAAGACACATTGCTGGTTTTGATTGTCTTTAGGGGTGCAACAAAGAAAAGATTGTAAAAGCTACAAGATGAGAGAAATTAGAAAATGAAGAATATTCAACAGAATATGAAAGAATTTAAGCAGGAAAATGGGGAAAAATGAAGATATTTAGAGTATTTAATGTTAAGATATCTAGTTGAAGCTTCTCGTTTATTATTTTTAATTTGGGGAACTGTTTTTAAGAATGAGGTCTTTTTGGGGGACAAACCTCTTAAAATCTCACTTTTTTTTTTTTTTTTTTTTTTTTTTTTTTTATTTTTTTTTTTTTTTTTCTTTTTTCCCCCCCACAAAAAAAAAAAAAAACTTTTTTTTACCCTTTTTTTTTTTTTTGGCTGCCCCCCCCCCCCCCCCCCCCCCACCCAAAACGGGAAAAAAAAAAAAAAGGGCAAATAGAGGAGAGGAGGGGGGGGGGAAACGGGGGAGAAGAGCAAAAATTTTAATTTAATATATAAATTATTTATGACTTACAATTTAATTATATCTACACCAAAAATTATTTTATTAAAATCATTTTTTTTATGCAATATTATATCAATCCAATATGATGATGTATTATATCAATAATAGATTATGAAAAATAAAATAGATGTATTTTTATTTCTAAATGTATATCAGTATAATCTAGTACTTAATTAATTTAACTAGCTGATGAAATTTGCTCCTGCAACCCCACATGATGGAAAGATATAGTCATAATTATTTCTTAGTTGAAGATATGATTATGTCTAATACCACTGATATGTATAGTATGTATAAAAGTAATGAATTGAAAATCAGAACCACAGAATTTGAATAGGTCTGTGGATGGATTAAGTCAATGGCTCCAACCTATGGGTGAATAAGTTAATGGTTCCAATCCACGAACTAGAACAAATCAATGGCTCCAGCCCACGAACCCTTAAAAAACAATTCCTTTAGAATTATGTTATCTAATTGAATATTTACTCTATTAATTATGTTAAATAATAATTCATTATTAAGCATTTACTTTATCAAGAATATCTTCAATATTGAAATCCAATAAGGGAATAATATTTCATCTTACCTTAAAACGGGATTTTTGACCTTCAGGCAAAACTTCAGGTAACTGATTAATTAATTGTTAGTTTTAATAGTACTGTAGACTATTTTTATAAATGCTTATTGGAAAAACAACAAAATAAAACTATTCAAAT
Organism: Trachelipus rathkii; assembly: GCA_015478945.1. Lineage (NCBI taxonomy): Eukaryota > Metazoa > Arthropoda > Malacostraca > Isopoda > Trachelipodidae > Trachelipus > Trachelipus rathkii. Next base: position 4,468 of record JABUQX010012097.1, on the reverse strand, counting down.
TCAAATAAACATTAAATCTAATAAAAGGAGAATATATATATAAATATTAGTATTGAATTCAATTATATAAGGTGGGAAATAACTGAAGTGATAAATAAATAAGAAAAAAATACATATAGAAACCAACTAGAGACTTGAAATGTACTTTGAAATTTTAACCAATACTGAGTAAGTGAGTCTACCCAACCAAGAGCATCACAGATTATCTCATCCTCCTCCAAGAAAATGTTAATTTTCTTGCAAAACAAAATGAATAATTTAAATATGGCAGATTATCAACGAAAAGAATCTGAAAACTGTTATAAATACTTTCTGCAGTGAAAGAGAAAATTAATAATTTCAGGAAAGGGGTTAAGCCATGATCAGAGATCATGAAATGTAAATTAAATAATCGACAATAAAATAAAACCAAGATTTAATTTACATGGAATGGTACTGAATACCTGTATTCAGTAGAACTGTATTAAAACTAACTATAACGCATATGTAAAGGAATCCATCATAAGGGTGATGGAATCAGCTCCCTTATAACGGAGTCAATTGGCAGTAAATGACATCATATAGTCATATTAATATTTATTATTATAATTATGAAAAAAAAATTATATTTGCTTAATGCCACAACTAAAACAAAAATATACTCTGGCTGAAGTCAGACACCTTTAGAAAGGGTAGAATTCCGGCTAAGTCAGAGATCTGGTGCATCACTTTATATATATATATCATATAGCAATCTCATTCTTTAACTATAACAACCGCACAAAATATGTAATTATTATTATTATTATTCGATTCATTATTATTATTATTATTATTTTCATTATTCATTTATCTATTTTATTATCTATCTATATCCCACATAGATCTCACAATACCAAACAAGCGCTTGACGATCACCTTGTTCGCTGCAGGTGCCACAAACTAGAACATTGTGGTAAATGTTCCCACCAGGACGCCTATAACATTACGTTATCTTGCTTACGCTCAAAGGACTAGCCAATCAACGAGAACTGTATTTGCTAACCATCACAACAGCCAATGAAATTCGAGAATGACTCATTAATCTGTTAATATCTTTTGACACATGGAAGAAGGCGGGTAACGAGCATTTATTACCTTTTGTCCTTACTTAAATCGTGTTTTTTAATTAAACAGTAGTTTTTCTTATTATTATTATTATTTTATTATATTATTATTCATTATTATTATAATATTGATTATTATTATTATTATATATTATTATTATGTATTATTATAATACACCTATATATGTATATGAACATGACAAACTAACCATACCATGCACACACACAACACAACTAACAACAACACACACACACACACACACACACACACACTACACCACACACACACACACACCACAAAACAGTAATCAGTCAAATCCAAACTGCCCTCTCCCCACTACCCCTCATTCCCGTCCATGATCCTATTGATCTATTGACATTGATTCAATCATATTTTTCTTTTAGTATAATCAAGTCTGGATAAAAAATTCCAATAAACAAGTCTTTTATTTTTAAAGCCGACGTTTATACATAAGATGCAAAACAACATAATCATTGGACATAATAAATTTCTGCATCACACATATAATTTACAAGTTTATTAGAAACCATTATTTAAAAAACATTATGAAATAAATACCATTGATAAACCACATAAATTAGAACTGCTAGGTTGTACAGCGAAACATAAAGTTTAACATATGAACATCTATTATATTAAAAAAAGATGCTTAATATGATTAACCTAAACATAAAATCTAAATGCAGAGAGAGTCAAGGAAATATACAACATTTTTTTATTCTTATACACTGTTATCCAATGTCCATTGCGCTCGATACATCCCGAGGCAGACGTGTTGAAGGATAAGACCAGAGGTCAGCGGCTATCCAATTCACAGAGCTAGTTCATTACAGGCGAATACACCCTAAAAATCTTCTTTCGTTCCAAATCATTTAATATTTCTTCTTACAATTCATCTTTAATAATTCAAGAGTATATTTCGTACTCTGTCAATCTCGAGGATTTGAGGATGTTCCAACTACACCAGAACTGAGATTGAGGATGTCAACACCTTTGGTCCAAATTTTTTAGACTCAATCTAATGTTCCTTGTGTTCTTAGGATATTGAGATTGCATAAGCATTACAAAGTGAAAGATCAGCCAGTGCGTTCGGTTATGCGTACGAAATTACTGTTTTCAGCGTATGCCTCGTGATCGATAAATGTCCCGTATAAATGTACATAAAGATACGCATCCAATAACTTGAAAACAGGACCGCCGAACATTGAGCAATGGAGAGTCTTCACTATATCACTCTACATATCAACGACGATATGGTTGACCATTCACATGGCAAACTGATACCCCTAAGCCAACAATGGGTAAATTTAAAAGGCTGCACTGTTCCATTAGTTTCCAGAATAGCAATCATGTTCTCAATTCCTAATTATTACCTTCTGAAGGTTAGCTAACCATTAACATGTTAGGTATATCTAATACTCGATAATCCTTGGGTTATAAAGTTAAAAGTTGCAGCGCGCACCATACTCTTGTCCGCCCATTTCGTTGCTGGTATCGGTTTTTACAATAGTTCATTTTATTTATATCTTACCATATGTTTAATGGAGATAATTTCACTTTACGCGTACATATAGATAAGCATCCAGTAATTTAAGATAGGTTTTGAGGAGCCGTAGTTGTGGCTAAAAGGCACTTTTAACATTAAGAGCAAATTCAGGTTTAGATCTAGTTAACCTGATGGCGGGGTTGGAGCCACTAATGTAGAATAAGTCTTCTTGAAGAGGAATAATATCACGCGTGTTACACCGTCCATAATATTCATACGTGTTATTTAGACTTCTGCAGCGTACGGTATCTTGTTTATCTCTACATACTTTTAACATTGTAATATCCGCCATGATTGCAGAGTGAAGACTCCCTTAGCATTTCATCATCTTTTAATAATGTTTCATTATAACTTCGATAAGGGTAACTTGGCCGCTGATGCTCCTAGAGATGTTCCATTTAAAAACACCTCAAGTTGATTAAAACACCTATACAGGAAATTTGTTTCGGTGTACACTACGTGATCGGTTCCTTAGCTATCTGATCCAATCTTCGTTATAATTTCACTTTCAAATATAAAAACACTTCGGAAGCGGTCAGATATTGGTCAGAGTGCCCTGGGATATGCATTCGAAGAGAGGTCACATCGTTATTTTTGATCCGCGGCTGGATGTGAACGGGTTAATAGCTAATAAAATTGGACTCACTCACGCTGATCTGTGTCTGTAGGGTTCACTGAGAAGAGATCCATTCACTCTTACAACAGTCTGGGATGGAGGAGGGATGAGGGAAATGCATCTTGCTGGTACCATCGTCCTGACGTATAATGAAGAGAGATTGGTTTAAACATTCCCTTATATAGGAAATAGTTACAGGTTGTCATTATTTTTATAAAAAAGTTCACCATTTCTCTAGGTAGGAGCCAAAGACATCCAAACACTTTTTCTTAAGGCCCTTTTCCTTATTCCATTCATACAGTTCTTTTACGGTGACCTACACCTTGCCAGTCATCTTGCGTCGTAGCTTTCGTTAACATGTCTAACATTTCATCTGAGAAGAATCGGCCTATGCGGCGTTTTAACAGCATACGAGGGTCGAACACCCCCCATAGATACCTGGGATTCGTGTTTTATCTCCCGTTCTGGCTGCCTTCTTTTAGGCCAATAGCTATTTACCCCTGATTTAAAACACAGGATGGACCCCGTCTGAACAACGAAGCAAACCAGAAATTCACCTAACCATCCCCTCTGCATTCTTGAAACCCTGAAGACTCTTTCTCTATTCTCGATTACTTATTATTATACCGGAGCTTCTTCTTATGTGTACTGTAACACAACTGCCCTGTACATTTGTGAATGGCGTATGGTTTGCCTTCAACGTCTCTATATAACGCGACTGAACTTCAAAGGCCTGCGGTCTTACTCAATAGGGTAGTAGTTGAACATTAGGAAAGCTTTATAAGGCTTTACGACCTCTTAGGCGAACAATGAACTGACTCTTAACAGAAGAGCGGCCTTTAGTTTCCGCTACATACTCGAAGTTCTACCAAATATGTCATAACATAGGCCATCTGGAATCTCTGACAATCTTAGTAGGGCAAGCATACAAAATGTCAATGAACTGGCTGTGTCACTTCTCTTGGACACTACTCTCCATCGTTAGCTATATAACGCATATAGATCTTCTTAGAGATCTTTGAAATTATTTCACGATGTATATTGTAACATTGAGTAACAAAGATTACGAAAACAAACCTGAGGGGCGGCAAAATTAAATAACTTATATCTCTTCAGGTTCCAACGATGCTCATGAGATTTAAGTGATAAAGCGTGTTATCTATCGTTCAACGGATTTATTAACAAGAAACACTAAATCG
>JABUQX010012096.1:25000-27500 GCA_015478945.1 Trachelipus rathkii | reverse complement strand
TACGAGAACTGCTATCGCAAATGGAATTTCTTTCCTAAGTCTCTCGTGCGACTTCTTCTCTTTTTCGTTTCCGCGGAGAACACAGCAACTGCAGCTTCGATTGCTCTTTCGTGGATGTGGTTTGTTTGTCTCTTTGTATGATCGGGCGGAGTCAGTTTTTTGTTTGTTACTTACGCCTCGCTTACACACACACTATTTTCTGTGGATAGTAGTGCATACTTGTGCACACACACATACATACATACATATATTGTGCATATATATTATAATAAAAATTATAACATATATACTACGTACATATGTATATATATTGTGTGCAAAGTATTAGGAACAAAATAATCGGTTAAAACAAAAGAAAAATAACAAGAGTCTATTCACACTTCTTTCGTTCTGTTTTGACAAACAAACATTTACGTTTCATGTATTGATTCTCTCTTGATCATACGGTTAGTCGTGTATACACGCATCCACTCAAAAAGAATAATGGTTATCGTATTTTCGTTAATAGAGTATTACGTATTTAATAATAATTAAATTATCTAATTAATACTGAATAATTAAATTAAAGAAAATATATATTGGGGAAAGGTAAAGTTGATTTGACAAAATTTCTTGACCTATTTTTCATATCTTCCCAAATTGAAATTTATACTTTCTTGATTTTCTGTAGTGTCAATCTTCTATGATATTTTGATACTTAGTTAAAAGTAAATTTTAACCTACTTCTGGATTCTTTGCTTCTGCCAAAGTTGATTTTACAGTCGCTACTGGAGGTTCTTTCCTTTTTTCCTGGTTTCCTATGGCTTTTCGGGCTGAGTTTTGAAGGCGCTCATATGCAGTATTTATTTTCTTAGAGACTTTTGAAAATATAAATATTCTATCTGTGTAGTAATACCTAGTTCTGTTTTTACTATTATCGATTAGCTTATGATTTCACCCCTAATTTTTAATGGTAATTCACGGCTTAATTGAGATATTAAAATAGTTACTTAGAAACAAAAACAGTTGATTTCTTCGTAGTGGTGGCCTCTTCGACGGCTGTCCTGATTAATCAAAAGATTCTTAGCCTCTTCGACGGCTTTCCTGATAGCAATGGCTTATTTTGTCGCCAATTAGTCTGAAATTGGCTTATTTTGATTTATCAGAAGATTCGCCAATTTGTCTGAAATTGGCTTATTTTTTATAGTAGATTTAGGCTTCAGAAGATTCCTTTATTCGTTTCTTTATTCTGGTTCAAAGATCGCCAATTTGTCTGATTATTTTATTTTCTTTGTCTTCTTGTGTAATGCGATTTATATTGTGGATAAGGACTTAGTAGATGCATAGACACAGAGTTGTCTGATGCCAGTCGGATGCTCAAGCTCCTGGGTGCAGCGCACCTTTGAAGAGAGGTTTATTTCAGTAAACACTATTGGCTAATTCTTGCTGAGTTTCATATCTCTTTAGCACATTCACTTCGTGTTTAAGAACTCCCCGTTGTGCCTCACACAACGACACAGTTACATGAAGAGAAATAAAAGTGACAAATAAAAGTTATAAGGGATTGGTCCCAATCCCTTCTATGCAATGGGGGACTTTCACCCACCTGGTGTATTAAGTATTAATGTATCAATGGGGCTTGCAGTATATCTCAATCAATTCAGGTTTTAAATTAGAGGAAACAAAGGTATAATCATAAGCCATTCGTTTTATATCTTATTAAGTAAAAATACACAGAACTTTCGGTTATACACATAAGATAGAATAATGCAATAATATCAAAATAAATCTCTACCAATAAATACTCATAACATTTCCCTCGCATAACAATTTAGAGGAACCGCAGGAATAAAAAAAACCTAAAACAAGAAAAAGTAATATAAAAACTATTCTAGACCTTTACATCTTTAGCTGTAAAAAATATAGGTGTTTTAGATAAATTTTATTATTAAATTAGTATAATTCATATTACTATCAAAATTTTCCATTTTTTTTATTAGTTATCAAAATTATTATATATTATTTTATATTATATTATTATACACATTTAAATAGTACACAAGTTATTGTTATAATAATAAAATTGAGTATTTAAATAAACACACCTCCAAGTCTGGTCTAGACTACATCGCGACGAATGATATGAACTCGCCCGTATTTAGATTCTGGAAGGACCTTTATAATAATTCGGGTTGTAGCCATTATTTTAGAGAATTACATTGGCAGAAAGAGCTAGTATATAGTAGTATATATATATATATAATATATATATATATATATATATATTATAATATATATATATATATATATATATATATATATATATATATATATATATATAGTACATATACTATAGTATATGGTTACACATACTACATGATTGGTATGTCTCACATAGTTATTATATATTTATATTCGTATATTATTCAACGCAAATATATTTAATGATAATTTTGATTGTGTTATAAAACTAAATTCGAACACTCTTCTCTTCCACACTGGTTAGTCACTACCATTAGCA
>JABUQX010012096.1:0-5000 GCA_015478945.1 Trachelipus rathkii | reverse complement strand
TGTAAGTGTCTATGGTAAGTGTAACTGCTTATAAGATGAATCATTAATATAGGTGGTATCAAAGATGACGCCATCAAAGATGAGTCATCAAAGATGAACCACCAAAGCTGAGGTACCAAAGCTAAGTTATTAAAGTTAAGGCATCAAAGCTGAGGCATCAAAAGCTGAGGCATCAAAGTTGAGGCATCAAAAGCTGAGACATCAAAGTTGAGGCATCAAAACTGAGGCATCAAAGTTGATGCCGCAGCTTTGATGCCTCAACTTTAATAACTTAGCTTTGGTACCTCAGCTTTGGTGGTTCATCTTTGATGACTCATCTTTGATGGGGCATCAAAATATCGAGTGGGTGGGAGCGTATGTGTAAGTGTGTATGTGTGTGTGGTGTGTGTGTGTGTGTATGTGTGTTCTAAATAATAATAACAATAGGCATGAAGTAAATAACACTAAGTATAATAATAAAATAAAAATAAAATGTTTTAATAAATTATACGTTATATGTGTAAGTGAGTGTGCGTGTGTGTGTGTGTGTGTGTGTGTGTGTGTGTGTGTGTGTGTGTGTGTGTGTGTGTGTGCATGTGTGTTCTAAATAATAATAATAACAATAGGCGTGAAGTAAATAACACTAAGTATATAATAAATAAAAAAAAAAATGTTTTAATAAATTATACGTTATATGTGTAAGTGAGTGTGCGTGTGTGTGTGTGTGTGTGTATGTGTGCGTGTGTGTGTTTGTGTATGTGTGTTCTAAATAATAATAACAATAGGCAGAAGTAAATAACACTAGTATAAATAATAAAATTAAAAAAAAAAACTGTTTATAAATTATACGTTATATGTGTAAGTGAGTGTTCGTGGTGTGTGTGTGTGTTGTGTGTATGTGTGTGTTGTGGTATGTGATGTGCGTTGTGTGGTATGTGTGTCTCTAATAATATCGCGCGGGAAATATGCGCCTGCGGGCGCGCGGCGGGCCGGGGAACGCGGAAATATTGCGCCTCCGGGCGCACGCGGCGGGCGGGGACGCGGCGGGACGCACCTGCGGGTGCGGGGTTGGTTGCCTTTGCGGGTGGGGCGCTGCGCCCTGGTTGGTAGCTTATGAACTAGGGGAAAACTTACTTCGACCAATCACAAGTAAGGAAAACATTTCCTTCTTACCTGCTTAAGGAATCTTACCGATCCAGCATGTTTCATTTTGAAATATATTATAAAAATAATAATAACAATGATTCTTGTCTATACTGAAATTACTTGACCTTGTATTAGGATTAAATTAGACCGTCGACAAAAAGGCTTATCCTAAATTTAGGCCTAACGTAGTTATTGCACCACATTTTACAGAAAAAGGTCAGTTTGAAATATATTTTGACCTGGAATTAGGCTTAAATCGCCTCGGGTTACAAAAAGGATTATCCTACAACACATTTTACAGAGAGAGGTCAGTTTCGTATCTGTAAGGAGTGCGGGTTTTTGTGTTTTCTCGTGATGGATTGTCAATGTACATAGATTAAAATAAAGAAAACCCGAATATTTTAAAAAACTTTGAAATATTTTTAGTTAACATCGAGTGAATAATATAAATGTAAGTGAATAATTGTTATTTTTAAATAAGAACTTAGAAAGATTTTAATAAAATACATGTTATGTTAGCAGAGAAGAACTTATTTTGTTATTTTTATACTTATTACATGTCTAAAGATGATGTATAAAGCAGTAAGTCAATAGATCAAAACGTGGCATAGCTTGGTGTAAGGGGTGCTAGGGGCTGACCTACTGATTACTGATTTATTGCTTTAAGGACGTAAAAATATATGCTTTTTAATAAAAATTCATTAAAATTTTAGTAAAAGTTATTTTAAAACTTCATAGTTATAAAATTTATAAACAAAAAAAGTATTAACAGTTAATAAATTCTTTGTTCAAAGATGATGATTTATTATAGAAGTTTTTTTTGAGAAACTTTGAAATAATTTTAGTTATATTTGAATAAGTAATATAAATGTACGTGTTTAATTAAAACATAAATGTTTTAATAAAATTATACTTATATGTGAAGTTGCAGTGCTGGTGTGTGTGGGCGTGTGTGTGTGTGTGTGTGTGTGTGTGTTGTTTGTGGTGTGTGTGTGTGTGTGTGCTGTGTGTTGTGTGTAAAGTAAATCTGATGTGTGTGGTAGGTAAATCTGCGTGTTGTAAGTAAATCTGTGTGAGAGTGTAAGTAAATCTGTGTGGTGACTGCTTGTGTGAGTGTAAATGTAAGTGTCTATGGGTAAATGTAAGTGTGCATAGTTGAATGTGTGTGTTGTGCCGCAGTGATATAGGGTAAATGTAAGGACATAGTGAATGTGTGTGTGTGTAAGGTTTCATAGTGAATGTGTGTATAAGTGTCATATTGAATGTGTGTGTTCTAAATAATAATAACACTAGGCATGAAGTAAACACTAAGATAATAATATAAAAAATAAAAATAATACAAATAATAAAAATAATAAATAATAATAAACAATACAATAAAAATAATAACAATAAAATAAAGTATTAAAACAAATAAAAAATAAATGTTAATAAATATATGATTAAAACAGTCAAACATATAAGTTAAGCAGGTTAAAACATAGTTAAAAGCAGTAAACATCTGAGTAAAGCAGTTAAAACAGTAAACAAAAAGCATACTAATCCCCCCTAGGTGTTAGTAACACCTCTATTGATTACTGACTTTTACTCTTTACAGGTATGTAATGGTATATGAGTTAAAGCGTAAAGCAGAAGTTAAAGCAGTAAAGAGAAAGTTTAAGCAGTAAAGCAGTAAAAGTTAAAGCAGTAAAGCAGAAGTTAAAGCAGTAAGCAGTAAAACAAACCGCATATAATCCCTTTAGGTGTCTAGTAAAAACACCTCTATGATTACTGATTTACTGCTTTAAGGTATGTAACTGTTAAAATATGTGAGTTAAAGCAGTAAAACATATAGTTAAAGCAGTAAAACATGAGTTAAAGCAGTAAAATGAGTTTAAAAGCGGTAAAACAGTAAAACAAAAGCCATACTAATCCCCTAGGTGCTAGGTAACACCAGTTTAATTAACTGATTTACTGCTTTTAAGGTCTGTAAAGTATATGTTTTAATAAAATTTCGTACAATTGTAGTAAAAATGCTTACATACACTTTTTAAAAATTTATAAATTAAAAAGTACTAAGTAAAATATAAAAGATGTCTGTAATGAGTTACAGTTTTAGGTTCGCGAAATGTTTTAATAAAAATGTTTAAGGGCCTAAATTAGGATGGGCTAAATTGACCCATGAAGACCAAAGGTTGGTCGTGCGTTTATACGTGTTTGTATAAAGTGTAAATGTAAGTTAAGTGTTCTATGGTGAGTGTAAAGTGTCATAGTGAATGTGTGTATAAGTGTATGGGTTGCGTGTGTTTTAATTTTTTGGTATGTGGTTTGTTGATGTGATGTGTGTGTGGTGTGTGTGTGTGTTTGTGCCGCTTGTGTATAAGTGTACATGTAAGTGTCTATGGGTAAAATGCAAGTGTCAATAGAAGTGTGTATAAGGGGCATAGTTGAATGTGTAGTTGTATAAGTGAATGTGTGTATAAGTGAATGTGTGTGTGTGTTGTGTGTATGTGTGTTGTGTGGGTGTGTCCACGATGGAAATGAAGTTAGGATAGTCCATACAGATCAGGTAGCCTACATGGACCTCATGTTAGACAGATACTACAAAGGCTAGCATCAGTTACTGAGATGAGCTCAAGGCGCGTTGGAGGCTAGGTGCAGGTGTTAGGATAGGTGTAGGCTAGGTGTAGTGTGTTCGCTAGGTTAGGTAGGTTTAGGTTTAGGTTAGTTAGGTAGTAGGTCTAGGTGAGGTTAGAGTTAGGTTAGGTTAGGTTTAGGTAGGTCAGTTAGTGCAGGTTTATGCTAGGTGTTAGTGGGTATAGGGTTATCAGGCAAGATCAAGCGAAATTCATGGTCAAACAAGCGTTAATATATATATATATTATATATATATATATATATATATATATATATATAATATACTATATATATATATTATATATATAATAGTATATATATATATATATATATATATATATATTATATATACTATATATATATTATTATATATATATATCATATATATATGATTATATATATATATTATGCATATATATACTGACTCTCTCTCTCTCTCCTCTCTCTCTCTCCTCACTCTCTCTCTTCTCTCTCTCTCTCTCTCTCTTCTTCTCTCTCTCTCTCTCTTCTCTCTTCTCTCTCCTCTCTCTCTCTCTTCTCTCGCTTTGTAATTGCGCATGTTTGGATCGTAAAAAGCCACGTGTTAGCTCGCTGGACAAAACCTAATACCAAAAATAAAAATAAAAATAACTACGTTACGCAAATAATTAAAATAATTAAAAATAATAAAAATAATTAAAATAAAAATGAATAAAATAATTCAAATAAAATGAATAAAATTTTCGAAGTCAAAGAGAATAAACAATAATAGCACGGTCTTCCACGTGCTTTTTACGGTTCGAATGACCCCCCTACTAGGCCCATTCATTCCGGACAATACTTCAAATAAAAATAATTAAAATAATTAAAATTCAATTAAAAATGATTCAAATAAAAAAAAAAATTTCAGTGTCTCAAACACGTCTAAAGTGTAAATGCTTCGAAATGTTCCGCAAACGAAACTGTCTCTCCCTCTCACTCTCTCTCTCTCTCTCTCTCTCTCTCTCTCTCTCTCTCTCTCTCTCTCTCTCTCTCTCTCTCTCTCTCCTCTCTTCTCTCTCTATATATATATATATAATATTGATATATATATATAATATATATATATATGACTATGATAAGTATAGTGTGAGTAAAAGGTCATATTATAGTATAGGTATATATAAGAATAATATTATAAATAATATATAATAGATGCTAGATATATTGGTATATATAGTCACTATATATCATGGATTACGGATATATATACTAATATAGGTTACATAAATAGGTATATT
>JABUQX010012095.1:25000-27077 GCA_015478945.1 Trachelipus rathkii | reverse complement strand
ACCCCCACTTAACCTACTCTCATTCTCCCAGTCTATTACGTGTTGTATGTTTTCCTAAATATTCCTGGTACGGCCAAATACTACTGCGAGAATTCTCTGCGGGTTCGTACATATACACTGATGCTCATCGTGTTGGTAAGTTCATGTGGTGTGAGGAATTCCTGTTTCCTGCGAGTGGCATTTACCCTAGTGGTGCTTATTTTAAGAGATTTTATATTATATATATAATATAATTAAATATATCATATATATATTAAATAATATAAATATATATATATATATATATATATATATATAGTATAATAATATATAATAATATATACTATATATACCTTTATGTTTGTCTAACAACTACTACCTACTCTCAAATTACAGATTAAAATTTTAATTTTTAACATATAAAATAAGCTACTATATTAGAAATTAAATATTATAAATTCATAAGGTAAATGTAATTTTTAATTTAAAAATAAATTGAATAAATAAATAAAATATGTCCTGGTTTGTACTTACTGACGCGTGAGGAATTTTAAGACATTTTACCCAATGTAGACTCATAACAGGGATGCCATCGCTTGAGTTTTTCTCAAGTTCTTGAGTTTTGCATTCATCTTTGAGTACTGATGTTTTCTGCCTAATATATATATTATATAATATAAATATATATATAAATATATATATATATATATATAGTATATATAAAATATATATATAATTATTTATTATTTAAGGTATTAACGGCAAATAGCGGGCTCGAGCTGAACGGGGAGCAGAAGGGGGACGATTTCCATACCCCGGAGGGGCGGAGGAACCCCCCGACACCCAAATACCAAAGGGGGTTCCGAGACCCTCCCCGGAGGGGACAATATCCTACCCTGTCGTATCCTCCGAGGCCGAGAGACCCCGACTCCTCCCATCTTTGCGGATAAATCGTATTTTGTACGGTACCAAAAAGTAAAATAAAATTAAAAACCGACGGAGTGTAAAACGTAAACAGGTCCCTAGTATATATTTGAATTCAATCAAATCCCTATAATAGAAAAGTCTATTTATGGTCCATAAAGATACCCGGTACTATTTTTGTAACGAGTACCGTTCCAAAAGGTCACAATAACTAGACTTTTCCATATATATATATATATAATATATATATATATAATATTAAATATATATATATATATATATATAATATTAATTAATAATAATATATATATACGTATAATATAGTATCGCAAATAATTCTTGTTTAAAATACGTAAATTGTTTACCTTTTAAAACAAGAGTAAGAGAAATGGTTTTCTCAAGACATATTTAGAACTCGACTTTCAGACTTTGAACCTTAAATTACATTTCATGATTTTGTATCACTTCAAAAGAATAAATTTGATTTATAATTGATATAATATAAACATCTACTTTACAGTATTAATTATATAAATATTGTACATGATATAAGCGTTATTGATATAAAATTATTAGTATTGATATGCTCATCAGATTTAATAACAGCTGGTATAAGAATAATACAAAAATAACCTAGTCGTTTAAGAAAAAACCAATTAGAGAGAACGGATTTAAAAATCTTTTTTTTTTTGCAAATTTCTAGTTTGTTGATTTCCATTTGTAATTTGTATTTAAAAAATGTAAATTCTGATATAAAATAGTAGTAATAGTATTATAACATAATTTTATATCTTTTCTATGTAAATACAAGTACCTATTTCAAAATATTGTACCAATATTGGTTCAAAACTTGTACTTATTCTAATCTTTTTTCAAACTGTATATAGATTCTAATCGAAAAGGAATCTCGCCTCTTTTACTTCCATCCATTTCATTTCTAGCTTTTAAGTTGAATATGCATCTCTACTACATGTATGTGCAAACACAAGAAAGGGTCCGATAGATAATCTATCCATCATCATCTGCTACAATCTATGTTAAATGTCGACATCCCTGTATGACATCTTGACTGTTGAAACTCATCAAAAACACAAAATAGACTGATGCATAGCTGACGAGTGAGCGTGAGCACTATAATATATATATTATATATAATTATATATATAATAATAAT
>JABUQX010012095.1:0-20000 GCA_015478945.1 Trachelipus rathkii | reverse complement strand
GAAGGTCTAGTTTTGGGCAGTTTATAATACCAACATCCACCACACTTTATACATTAGTCAAGGGACTCTGATATCAAGTTTTATACTATGCCTCTGACACTCAACAAATACGTTTCATACCATAGCACTTTGAATTCTTCCAAAGGTTGTAAGTGGCATGATCCAAGACATTTAAGTAACAAACATCCTGTCCATCTCTCCCCATGAATCTTCCAAGTTCTAAAAGACAAGAGCCGAATAGAGTGCATTTAAAGGAAAGGGAATTGGGAAGTTAATGATTATTTAATCTTTTCAAGAAGACCTATAAGTGATGAGGTCTGGAATTAATATAGCGTCTTGAACAAGATTAAAGGCGTCAGTAGTTCAAAATAAGAAAGCTTTTTAGTTTGCACAGTTTTATATAAGCATTTTTTAACAGTCCTAATAAGCCTTTCCCAAGCTGCTCCAATAAACGCAGCATAAAGAGGAATTTTAATATGCTTAATGTGACACCTAGTTAGGTGATCACAAAATTCTTGGGAATAAAATACATTACTCAGGATATCTCCTGATTTTCCAAATGCTCGAGCATTATCAGAGTACAGGTGAGAAGGAATAGTGTACCTATTGCAGAACCTTTGAAAGGCAAGTAGAAAGTTCTCTGTAGACATGTCAGGAACAACTCCAGGTGTAAGGCCCTAATGCTCAAACAAGTAAAAAGTAAAATATACATTTTGTAATCCTCCTTACTTTCTGTGCTCTTAACAGAAACATGACCTGTGAAATCAACTCCCACATGATGGAAAGGTTTGATCAAAGTTAGTTGGTTTTTTGGCAAGTTGGTAAGTTTGGGATAATTGTAGCAGAGAGCATTATATTTCTTACATAAGAAACAGGAAGACAGGGTATTTTTAACAGCTTGTCTGGCTTGAGGGATCCAGAACCCTTTATTTCTAACATAGTTTAAAGTAGTTTGTACCCCAAGATGCTGAACTTGGGAATGAGCATTCAAAATAATCAATCTGGTGAAGTGGTGTACTTTGCCCAGTAAAATGGGATTACAAATATCAAAACTAAAATGAAGAGACTTAGAAATCCTCCCATGGGAGCGGAGAATTTCATCATCGTCCAAAAATAGATCTAGGTTTTTAACAAGAGAGGGAATAGGCTGAGAATCATCATTAGTTTTGAGAAAACTAATTTCTTTTCCAAAACATGCAAGTTGCATACGCCTAATCCAGTAAAGTACAGCACATTTGGCAGGATCAGCTTCCACCACTTTAATATACCTAAATTTAAACAGATAAGTAGTTATCTTAATCAACTTATCAAACTGTGAAAACCTTTCAATGTCTAAGACATCATCAACAGCATTAGTGACAGTACAATGTACAAAGGACTTAAGTTTACACTCAGGGGGAATGCTCAACAGCTCATGTGTAGGCCAATTTTCAAAATCATTAGACAAGAATGGAGGTCCATTCACCCAGAATTTTTTAATTTCAATAAATTTTTTAAATGATACACCTTTGGTCAATAAATCAGCAGGATTGCTGTTGGTATCAGTATACCTGAAATATATAGGCAAATTAAATTCAGAAAGTATTTCATTTTTGGCAAGTTCAATGTCTTTAAGCCTATTTTTAACCAATTTTGATTTACACTTAGGGTTATTTGTTAACAGCCAGGAAAGCACTACCTGGGCATCTACAACTAAATTTAAAAATTTAAAATTAATATCTTCAAAGGAAGACAAAATGCTGGGCAAACACTTAAATGCAAGCACAACAGCCATAAGTTCAAGGCAAGGGATGCTCAACTCTTTCAAAGGGGCCATTTTAGCCTTAGAAAAGACCAATTCAGAAATGTTATCACAGCATGCATATACTATAAATCCATAAGATGTTTTTGAGCTGTCACAAAATACATGCAAACCATAAACCTTGTCCTTATCAAGGACCATTCTCCTAAAAGATAATTCAGAAGCCTTATTAAGAGAAAAAGCAACCCTTTTCCACTCAGTTATAATTTTAGGATCTAGGACAGTATCCCAATCTACTTTAGGACTCAAACCCCATATGTCAGGACTCAAACCCCATATGTCCCTCATCAATATCTTACCACTAACTGTTAAAGGTAAGATTAACCCCAAAGGGTCAAAAACAGAGGAAATTGCTGACAAAATTTGCCTTTTAGTATTAGCCTCTATGTTAAGATCAACTTTCGCCACACTTAGGCTATCATTTTCCAAATGATATCTATAACCTAAAACTTTCTCTTCCGGGCAACCATGCGCAGCAAATCTGCCATCCGCTTCAAACATAGAATTTAACTTTGGCAAGTTAGAATTCCAACTTCTAAGTTTAAAGGAAGCTTCATCCATTCTCACACATGCTTTCTTTATAAATGTACTCTAATTCTAAAGGATTATTGCTACTATAAAGAAAATTATCTACATAAAAGTTGCTTGCTAGCAGTCTAGAGCATAAATCATCTGGAAATTTAGAGTCATGGTGTTTCATGACAAAATGGAGAATAAAAGGGCTGCTAACAAAACCAAACACCAAGGTGGTGTAGCGGTAGGTGACAATTTTGCCATTTTCTACCCAGAAAAAAACAAAATCTATTCCTATCCTCTTCAGTAAGTAATTTAATAGCAAGAAAGGCCTGCTTTATATCAGCAAGGATGACATATTTATTACATCTAAATTTCAGTATTAATTTTAGGAGTGAGGACATTAGGTCAACGCCTGGGTAGGCAGCTTCATTCAAAGAAGGCAATTTAAGGTTGGTTTTTAAAGAACAATTGAAAACTGGGCGTATTTTGGTCGTAACCTGAGCCTCAGTCTTTAGGACAGGCCGATGGGGAATGAAAATAAATTTTGCATATTCTGAAGGGTTTATATCCACCTTCTCAATAATACCATCAGCCAACTGTTGGCTAAAAACTTTGCCATAATCATCAAATAAATTTTTATAATGTAAGTTAGAGACAACTCTATCAAGGACTTTACGGGCAACCACATGATTAGAAGGAACCAGGTCAATGGTTTCCTTCCAGGGGAGTTTCACAAAGTAGTGACTATCTTTAAAAACTATGTTTTTATTAAATTCAGAAACTTGCAAAATATCGGCTTTAGCCATATCTTCATTAACATCTAAAATACCAAGGCTTTCAAGAGTAAATATATTATCAAGACCATGTTCTACTACACTGTCCTCAAAAATACTTGTCAATGGATTAAAGTATGAGGTGGAAGGACTTAAAACCTGATTAACAAGAGAGGAATGGGCAAGATTTTCGTGAGACGAAGGGCCTCCAATTTTATTAGAAGGCACATTCAGTTTATCAATTTGGTCAGGGTATAGAAAATTTTTAATATCACCAAATGGTACAATATGCTGACCCATCTTAAAACAAGCTCCATTCATACATCTCTCAAATGAAAAAGGTGGCAAATATTGTAACAAATCTATACCAATTAAAGCATGCAATTCTACAAAATCCTCACAACCATGCCTATCACTCAAAGAACTTACACTGTGCCCAAGTTTATTTATATTCTCTAAAGCCATTTTTAAACCAGGTATTTCAAACTTAATATCAAAGGACTCATCAATGAGCAAAGCAAATGGAAACTGGTTTCTGCCAGGCAGATCAATAACAAAGGAGCTAAGAAAGAAAGTTTTTTCTTTCGATGAAATAATACTATACAAAGTTTTCAAGTCTAATAGCTGCCCTGCAACTTTAGAACTAACATAACTTCGTTCCGATCCAGAGTCTAAAAGAGCTAACAAACGGCACTGCTTACCCCCTTGGTGCAAAGTGATTTCTATAAATGGGAGGAGATAGTTTTGTTCACCCTTATTAAAATTAATGCAAAGATAGGACATAGTTTGACTGCTAGAATTATTAGAATGCCCCTTTTTACATAAAGCAGAAATATGAGTAAAAAGTTTACAATACATGCAAGCGTAATCTAAAAAGCCCCCTTGATTACCCGGACATTCTTCAGTAGCATGCTTGGCACTCGAGCAAAACTTACAAATATGCAGCTGGTCACAGCGTTCTAGCCTAGATTCAATGTCTGTGTAAGATGGACATTTATTCATGCTATGACCTGCCATGCTGCAAAATTTACAAGGGAAAGCTGAATTAGCTGCTTTGCTTCTAAAAGGAACATTAGATTTGGCAGACTTTTGGGTAGTCTTAAAGTTTTCAAGGGTACCTTTAGAACCATTGGGGTTGGAGTTCTTTTCATTATTACTATGGCCCTTGTTTTGACCACCATTAGCATGCTTATTATTGTTAAATTTATTATATTTAAAACTATTATTATTAGGGTTATTATAATAATTACTCGTGTATACTTGGCATGGAGGGGCTGAAAGTTATTACTTTCATGCTTGGCTTGTGACCTCTGCATCAGCTCCAAGCGTTTCATTAAGGTAGACGAATTCTCAAACACGTCATTTATACTAGGGTAATTTGTTAGAGTTTTATCGATTAACAAATTTATAAACCTAGGAGGTAATTTATTAACTACGAGTGAACTAATCATTTTAAAACCTGCAGTATCAGGAGCAAGGAAATCTAAACCGTATGACTTTAGGTCATAAGCTAAAGCCTTAACCTCATTAATAAAAGATTTCACCTCAGCTAAATTATCTTCAGAAGGAGGAGAAATGTCTAATAGCCTAACAATTATTTTTTCTACTATGAAGTCTCTATCAAGAAACTCCTTCTTTAAAATATCTAGAGCAATCGTGTAATTAGAGCCTTCAGGACTCAAATGTTTGATCATTTCATAGGCCACATCTCCCAGATTGCTTATCAACTGGTATAAGCTTCTTCCTCATTTGTATAAAACGGTTACCATCTATACAGCTTTAAACTTGACAAAAAAACAGGAGAATTGCTAACTTATCTGCTTCACACCCCAAACTTCCCTATCTAATTGAGGCTCTCTGTACTCCTAAGAAGTGCTCTACCACTGAGCTAGGAACATAGAAATCTTATAGTTAGAAAAGGGTGTTTCAGAGTCTTCACTAGCAATAGAAGGAGTATTAGGCTTTGTTAAGTTGTCAGATAAAGTGGCAATTTGTTCTTCTAAATCTAATTTATAATCAAACATACTGTTACGCTCACTTACATAAAATTCATTAAGACTTTTAAATTTAAGTATATTTGACAAAATACTTTTATCTGTCTTCTCCAAAGACTTTAAATAACCTTTTAATTCAGATATTTTATCTTTAATAAAAGAGGGACTACCGCTAGTTCTTAATCTAGCTATAATTGCCTCCATCCTTCTTTTTAAATCGTCTCGTTCTACAATGTGAAGATTATTAAGTAACTGGCATTCTTCCATATCAGCCATAGTGATAGTATAAAAACAATGACTAAGTGAATTTAATATTTCTCAAAAAACAACTACGTTATAATTTTACTCAAAGTTTAGGCAACGTACTCCAAGTATCAAGGAAATTCAAAAAGCTATATATAAGGTGAGTAATAATTAAATAGCATGAGCTAATAAGAATAATTAAGATAGACGTCCTCTTTAAAATTCTTGGAAAGTTATTGAGAATTTACCATGAAGTAAATTCTGAAATATGCAATCACAGCAGTTGAGTGAACTGCTCTACCCAAATATGAGGAAGTCTAGCCTAACTAGTAAATTTTCAACAAAAACAATTATAACTCACCATTAAATTTTAAATTCAAATTAGCTTTAAAGTTTTTGTTTCCAAGAATTTTAACTTGGAGGGAAGCCTTTTATTGAGGCTTAATTTTAGTAAAATAAAGGTAGTTGCTAGTTACTAGTTTTTGCCTACATATAGCATGCCATCCGTGGAGTACTCTGTTCAAAACTTGAAGTAAGGTATAAGGATTTAGAGGCTAGAGAAGTGTTAGAATAAAACAGAAAAGATAGAATAGACCTAACGGCTAGTCCTGCTAATTCAGAATATAAAGGGTTAGGACCAGCTTGGAAAAAGAGACCTTAACATAAGTTTCTCTGAACAATTCCTCTATCTTTAATAAGGCAAAAAATACTTAGGCCTAACTAGAACTAATGTTAAATAATATAAATGAAATACTTAGTTTAATATATAGTTTAAAATAGCGTAATGCTACAAAAGGATCGGAGCTATACCAACTCACGATTTATTCAAAAGACTGTTAAATTTCAAGTGCCTCGTTTTTAAGTTCAAAAAACACGTTTGGCTGTTGCTAACAAAAAATATTTTTCAAGAGTCTCCAAAGACACCAAAAACATGTAGAAATACAGAAATATTTTCTAAATCTTGTAACATTTTAAAAACCCAAAGTTCAATTTAAAATAGTTAATAGCAACATAGTAAGGTTTAATACAGGAATAAAATATTTATAAATAATAAATAAAGATATATTAAATAAAATATATATATATATATATATATATATATATATATATATATATATATATATATATATATATATATATATATATATATATATATATATATAATATAATATTTACATGGGCGTAGGAAGAGTACCAGGAAATTCTTGGCAAAATCAAAGGTATGAACAGTATGTGATGCCAGACGACTTTTTAAGGGTTAGTAGTAGAAAAACTGAAAAAAAAATACATCAATCGATAGATCATGAAGTAGTAATTACTAATTACTAACGTATTATATTATTTTTTTTTTTAAAGTTTTAATGTGTTTTCGATTTCCAAATTGGCTTAAAGTCAACTAGCTTTGTGCTTTTATACAGCTGGATTCTTCAGACATTATTCTCCGCTAGAACTTTCAGTATCTCGATAGCATTGCGGCTGCCAAAGCTGTTAAATCAATCTCGGAAGGCGTACCCCTTATTATTCCAGCTGCAGAAGAAAGCACATCAAAAAACAATTGCAGAAATAAAAAGAAATATTAAAATAAATTTTGAGACCGAATTAATAACTTTATATATATATATATATAGATATATATATATAGTATATATATATATATATATAATATAATATATATATAATATAATATATATAGTATATATATCAACTTCTCAACCTTTGCCCCCCCTAAATGAAATCCTGCCTACGCCCAGTATATATATATATATATATATATATATATAATATATATCATATATATAGATAATATATATATAATTATATATATATATATTATATATAATATATATATATTAATATATATATAGTTCTCGCTAATATTATTATAGAAGAGGGCGGGTGGGCTGGGCTTTCTTTTCGTACTTGTTGTCATATTCTCTACTACTTTTCTTTTCCGTTGCATGTCACGCACCTTTAACCCCGTCTTTGGAGGAAAGGAGATAATATATATATATATATATTATATATATATTAGATATATAATTATATAATATATATATATGATATATAATATATATATATATATATATATAATATATATAATATATATAATATATATTATATATATATATATATATTGATTAAAGTAAAATAATATATTACCTTTTTAAATAGAAATATGATTAAGAAGTACCACACCCTTTTTCTAGAATAACACTTTATAGACATCCCTACTACTCATATCCCTGTGTGTGGTGGAGAAAGAATTGCCCACATCGTATTCCTGCGTGTCGTAGAAGGCGATAAAGACGCTGGTAGTGGGTTGGCTGGCCTTACTACCATCATATCTCTTGCGCAGAATGCTAATTGCAATCCTGAGAAGGTCGTATCGCCGTTAAACGGCCTTCGATATTTCGAGCGAAATTTATAATCGTATGGCGTACATGGAATTCAGAGGAATAAATGTGGAGGAGAGAGGAGAGAGGTGAATGAATGTATTTAGAAAAGGCAAATTTGATTTGCTCGCTGTGACTGGAACAAAGATGAAAGGAAACGGTGAAAAAGAGTGGTTGGGGTGAAATGTGTGTGTTGTGCTGGTGTGGAAAGAAATAAGAGGGAGAGAGAAGGAGTTGCAAATTTTGATGAGTGACCTGTGGTACAAACCTATGGTAGACTTTGTGTGTGTGAGTCCTAGAATTCTAATGGTTAAATTTAAGTTGAAAAGGTCAAGGTATGTGTGTTTGTGACGTATGGTCCATCTGAGGGAAACGTGGAAGAGAGAGTACGATTTTTTGGATAATCTGAATGATTATATCTGGATGGTGAGTAGGAACTCAGATTGACATTGTTGGGGACCTGAATGTTTGGATAGTGTGATGCAAAAAAATTATGTATAACAGTGTTGGTGCGGGAAGAGAAAAATAGATGTAGGAAGGTGATGATTTCTGTGAAGAGAGATGTATGTGGAATTAATACGTTCTTTAACACGAAGATATCCATAAAGTATACAGAGTTGTGAGTAGAGATGTATCGGAAGGAAAAGTATATTGATTTGTGTTGGCGAAAAGAGATGTTTAGTTATGTGTTGGATGTTAAATCAGTGAGGGTTTAGGAATGGGATTTCGGATCATTCTGTTGTTCTATGTAAAATTAGTTAGTTGGCTGGCGATGAGAGGAATGATACGAAAGGAATTAGATAGAAAATTATGAGTGAAAGTTAAGTGAACAAGACAAAAGGAAAGTATGTAAGAGCGCTCGCTAGTAAATCGGTGAATGTGAACAATTATACTGAACAAATCTGGGGGCAAAGGAAGGAAAAAATTGTTAGTAGTGCAAAGAAGTATGTGGATGTGCTAAAGTAGAAGTAAGAATGTTAACAGGAATGGTGGAATGGAAAGGGTGATGAAAGTGTTAAGGAAAAAAGAAAGCGTGGTTGAATGATACCGAATAAAAATGAATATAGATCTTGAAAGACAGATGCTTGACCTTTTTAAGAAGGAAAAAAGAATACTAAAATCTACATAGTTTTACTTCAGAAGATGAAGAGAAGAGCATGGAATGGGACTACACAAACAATATTCATCCCCTCTGGATCGCACGCGAAAGGTTAAGAATGAATAAGGGGAATTCTGCTTAGAAAATGAATATGTATGGTGCTTTCGTAATGATGAAAGGATGTGAGGGGAGTGTGGAAAAAAACACTTCGAAAATCTGCCACAATATTAACCGAGTTAATGAAGAGGCGATAGTAGAATGTTGTGGGGTTTGATGGTGCAAGACAGAATAGGTATTTTGGACTGAGGTTATTAAAAAGAGGAGGTAATGGTTAGAATGAAAAAGTTGAAAATGTAAATCTGCAGGTATTAGATGAAATGACTGGTGAAATGATCAAAACGGAGGCGAGATGGTGATTGCATTGGATTTGGAAGTGGTGTAATAAAAGCGTTATGGAGGGATATTTCCAAGGATTGGAGTGAGAGCGGATATAATTACCCTTATATAAGGTAAGGGAGAAAAGGGAACTGTAGAAATTATAGTTAATAAGTTTATTGTGTTGTAGGAAGATATATGCGGTATTTGGTCGAAAGAGTGCGTCGAGGACTGAAGACTGATTCGGGAAAGGTGCGTTTAGAAGTTGGAGAGGATGTGTGGATCAAATCTTTACATTGAAAAATGATATTGAGAAAATGAGGAGAAGAAGAATAAATGTATTTAGGTTTTATGATTTGCAACGGCGTATGATAGAGTTAATAGAAGCTTATGTTGCAGCATATAGTGAAGATTGTGTTGTGGTAGCTTCTGAATGGAATCAAAAGTATGTATGACGATAGTGAAGGGTTAAGAATAAATGGTGTCAATAGTGTGGTTAGATTAATAGCGGAGTGAGAACAGGGTTCTGTTTTATTTTCTCTTTGGTTATTCCAATTTGTATATGATGGGTTATGAAAGAATTCGAGGTGGGATGGCAGGAGATGTGTTAGAATGATGGAGAATGGAGATTGAGTGGAGGGGTCTACCTATTAATTGCTGATGATTTTGTTCTGTGTGGTGAATCTGAAGAGAGTTTGACAGGATGTAGAGACATTTGGCAGGGTGTGTAAAAAGAGTGGTTTGAAAGTAAACGTAGATAAGAGTTAAGGTTATGGTTGTGAGTGAGGACATTCCTCATTGAAGTTATGTTAATGGTGAGCAGCTGGAACAAGTGTCTAAGTTAAAATATTTAGTTGGATGAAAGAAGAACGGATGATGCAGAGTGTAGTAGGAAAGTTTGTGAAAATGGCAGTTTAGTTGCTGCAATTAAATCGTTGGTGAATGTTAAAGGGACTAAGTCTGAGTGCGCTAGTGTCTTACACGAGGGTATGTTACCTGGTGTTACTTGTATGTAGTGAGACTATGGTCTGGAATAAAGGAAGTATCATATCTACAATTCAAGTGTTCAGATGCGACAACTTTGCGGCATTGCTAGGTGTGCAGAAGAATTGATAAATGAGGAATGAAACGATTAGAGTTGTGGTGTGAAGAAAGGGTAAATGAGAGAATTGAGAAAGGCATGTTGAGATGGTTGGTCATGTGGAAAGAATGATGTAGTCGGTTGGTTAACGGATGTATAGTGGCGAGGTGTTGGAAACCGAATGCTGGGAGACCGAAAGAAAGTGGATTGAGTCGGTGAACGAATGTCTGAAGAGAGAAATGTGAGTTGCAAAAGGCTGAGAATAAAGTGCATAATAGAGTAATGCGGCTGTTTATGGGGAATGTTGTGGCCCACCTGGGCCAAGAGATTAACCCTACATTGACGATTTACCATAGTGAGGGTACGTCGCGGTCCCATGAAGCTCTAGCGTGGATTTCTGACTGTGACAGTTGCTCACAATTAATGTTACGATAGGGCGGTAAGGCTGGGCTTTCCTTTCGACTTTATTCATATTCTTCTACTGGCTTTTCCTTGGTGCATGTTACCACCACCTTACCCCCAGTCTTGGCGAAAAGATTTAAGATAAAGAAAGAAAGAAAAGAAACATATAGTTATATATATATAGTTATAATATAATATATAGTATATATATAATTATATATATATATATATATAGATAATATATATATATATATATATATATATATATATATATATATATATATATATATATAATGTAAAGGTGAATAAATAAGTGAGACATAAATAATATAAAAAAGAAAATTAAGAGCGTTGGATCTATCCCAAAACAATTAAAAGTTATTATCATAACATTATATCTGTTGCAATTAGTCTAAACGACGCATGTTTACTTAGCGTGCAAAGTACAACATAAAGTACTGGAAATAAGTTATTTATACAGCAATGTTGTAACTAAGCAATTTAAGTACAAAGGTTTGTTAAGTTCGTGAATAAATTTGCTAAAATATGTCATAAATTGCATATTTAATAACTTTGGTGACGCCCATTATATTGTTGTATAAATAGATTAAAGGAATATTTTCGCCCTCTAAAACAAAGTAAGAATAATCCTTAACATAAATTAATGGAATAGCCTGAAAAAGTTGATTATTTTATTATTCAAAGACACTATAGGGAAATTTTTGCCTTTTGATTATACCTTTTGTGCTCTGCAATTGCTCTGTGAAGGAATAGGATTCTTTATCTTAAGACATATTTATTTTGATAATCATATATAAATAAGCTATTTTCAATTGAAACAATTAGAGCAAAATAGGAGGACTTTTCAGACTTATAAACCCACACAATTTTACAAATAATACATATATTATTATTATAATTAATTCATTATATATATTATTGATTTCTATATCTATCTATCTATAATATCTATAATATAATAATTATATTACGCAGGGCTAATAATAATATCATTATCATATTTATTAAAAAAAGTTAATGCGGTAATAAATCCGCAAAATAGGAATATGCCAGAATAGTTATATTTACTATCTATATTATTATATACTATACATAACAATTTGCTAACTATACTTATAAACGCTCAATAGATTACTTATCCCTCATTATATTTATATCATTTAAGCAAATTAATATATAATAAGTTATATATAATATATATATTATATACTATATATACTAATAGTATTAAATATATAATATAATTATTTCTATATTATAATATTAACTATATATATATTTAATATATACTATATAATTATATATATATACTATATAGTATATATATAACTATAAGATATATAGTAACTATATATATATAATATATATTATCTTTTTATATATATACGATATATATACGTATATATATATATATTATTATATATATATATAATATTATTATATATATACTATTATATATTATTATATAATATTAAATATAATATATAATATAATATATTATAATATATATACTAATATATATACTATATAATATATAGTATATATGAAATATAATGTATATATTATAATATACATATAATACTAATTTATATAATATATATCATATATAAATATATATTATATATTACACTATATGATATATATATAATATAGATTTTATATTACTATATATTATGAATATATATAAGTGACATATATATATTTTATTATACTATATAATATAAAATAAAACTTAGATATTGTATCTATTATATAATATATTTATATTATATTAGATTATTACTATATTATATATACTAATTATATACATAACCATTTACCACACTCCCAGGCAACACTACTTCAACGTGAGTGATGAAGATTAAAAGATTTACACACACACACACAGACACATCACGCAAACACAGTTTGTTTAAACACAAACATTATATATATATACTTATATTATAATCTATATATAAATAAAATATATTTTATATATACTATTATATATATAATATATTATATAAATATTATATACTTGCTATAGCGAGTAGAGTGGATTTTGGGGTGGTTGACCAATTTTCCATAAATTACATTGGCCTAGAAATAAATTTATTAGTAGTATGTATCAATTCCTAAAATCGAGGGGGTTACTCAACATACTCTTAATCTATGCTCCCCACTCCAATCACACAATTACAAATATAGATATATTCATGTAACTTTCTCACCATACTTTATTTTAATATAAAAAGAATATTTAATGTACTTCATTTTTTTTCAAATCCGGACAAAGCAAACATAATTCTGATAATCTTGAGCCCAAATTAATCAGCAAATTACTATTCAATAAATATATAATAAATAATAATAAATAATAATATAATATAATATAATAATATTAATAATAATATAAATATAATATATAATTATTCAACCATCAAAATAATAATATATAGATATAATAATATAATAAATAATATTATTATAATACATTAAATTAATAATAAAATTATATAAATTATAATATAATATTAATAAGATTTATAGCTTTATACATGATAATTTTGATGATTGTCGTGTTCTTATATTGAAATAATGGTCAAAACATCATCAACAATTATTTTCGCTACCTGAGTACCAAGCTTAAAATCACCCGATTATTTTGCCTTACCAAATAGCTGAATAATGTAATGCATGGCGAATTTTTAAGGTAGTTGTGTTTTGCCTGTTATTGATACACCCTTATATAGTTAACTATTAATAACAACCATTGTTTATCTTAATTCATTCAACACACCTTCGTTCCCAATAAATCACTCCTGAGTGCATCGCTTTAGGTAGTTCATCTTTAAACCGGATATGCCTTTTAAACAGTCAAGGAAGGGGTAAGGTGCTAGTACGGTAAAACGAATTTAAATTTATAAAGGTAATATGGTGGGCATTTTTTAAATTAATGGTAATTACCATGAACGGAAACTAAGCACATGGAGTTCTCCACGAATGATAATCAAATTTTGAATATTAAATGATATTCAAAATATTGTTGTTAGTACCTGGAAACACCCAGTGATCAATTATGCATAAACAGTTTGTCTTGAACAATCCGACATCCCGCTAAAGATGTCACAATCCATTTTTTTGTTAGTTTTTGAAAACACCAGTGGTAGCATTATTGCTAAACGTTTGTCTGAAAGTCCTATCAGTTAAGAAAGTCCATCAAATATTTTTGTAACTTTGGGCTCCTGTCACACCCAGTGAGGCATAGCGTAAACATTTTTGAAAGTCCCATATCAGCTAAAAAGTACCCAATCATATATTGGTTTGTAGTATATGAAAACAACATATTAAAACAATTATTGCTAAAACACTTGTCAAGGGGTGTCCCACCCAGCTGAAGAGTCTATTACAAGTCTTAAATATTTTATTATTAAAGTTTTAATGACCTGCCTATAAAAGTTAAAAATGTCAAAAGTACTTTGCAAATTTTCAATTATTCAATCAGAGATCAAATTTTTATTACTTTATTATTTACATGTCAAAGATATCCGAAGGGGATGTGAAGCTTTAAATTTATGCGGAATTCGCATTATATATAGAGATACTATATATATATAATATATAATAATATATCTATATTATATATTATATACATATATATATTAACTATCTATATATATAATATATATAGTAGCAGGTATTGTATACTATATAAGTAATACTATATATTATTATATAATATAGTATATATATTATATATAAATATGATATTAATTATATATATATAATATAATATAATATTATATATATGAATAATAATATAATATATATATATTTATTATATATATCTTATATAATATAATATTATATCTTATTATACTATATATATAATTATATATTATAAATAAATATATTATAATAATCATAATAAATTACTATATATATTAATATAGATATATGTATATAATATCTATAGTTACTTATATTATATAAGAACGCTGCTGAAAATTGTAGGAAGAGAGAGTAAGAAGGAACAGAGTTCGTCCTCTTCTTTCTAGGTATCATCATATACTAGAGAGTTCCTCTAGAAGGCAATGCTCGTGAGGCTTGAACTTAATATCATATTATATAAATATGTATATTATGTTTATATATATATTATATATATAGTTAATATATATATTATAATATTTTTAATTATATATGAGTTAAAACAATCTATTAATATCTATATTAATATTAATAATTTTCTACTTTTCTCCATCCATCTTTTAGTTGAACCCTGTCAAGTATTGTCTCAAGACATCCTCAGATCCCAGTCTTAACAGTGCAGAACCTTAATTCTCCATCGTTTTCTTCTCGAATCTGCCGTTCCCAGATCCGTACTTTTTCTCTGTTCCACTGGTCTCGTTGCCCATAGGTCTCCAATAATAAAGATCGAGTTATCTCCATTCTCCATTCTCGCACATGTCGAAACCTATCAGCTGGTTTCTTCTAATACATAATTTTTGGGCGGACCCAACTATTCTCAATTGTCACTCTAATCATTCCTCAGCGTTACTCCTCCTATATCTTAATACTCGCATTTCCGCGCTTCTATTTATCTTCTGAATCGTCTCATACCAACATTCACCGGTATATTATATTGTTGTGGATGGTTGTATATACTGTCACCTTTACCGGCACTCTCTGCGTAATCAACGGGTACAACATTCCACTTCCCTTAGTATTCGTTATCTTTTCACCTCAGTTTCCGCATCTATCCAATTTCTCACCAAAATCTATGACCTGTTGCAAATGTATATCCTCCAATCCATATCTCCGTTTTCTTTCTGTCTCGAGTAATCACTTCTCTTTTTTTCCCTGTTTTCTATCCCACCCCTCATTCATTCCAGAAATCACGAGCAGCTTTCTTGTATTTCAATATTTTCTTTGTCACCAGCTGCATCGTCCTAAACCACTTGATATTCCCCTTATCCTCTTTCACAGCTCTTTCTTCGCAGTTGTCCATTAATCAAATAAAGGCAGCATAACTCAGTCTTCGTTTCAACAAATCTCAATTCTCTATCTACTATCCTATTCCTTCTAACCGGTTCTATAGGTTTTCATACATTCCTATTATCCTTAACACATTGTTGTATTTCATAAGGGTCTAAAATCACTGCGACCAGCTTTTCTCTTGAATTCATTCAAAGCTTTCTAAGTCAAGGTAATAAATGGATAATGCTGTTATTCCATTCTGGCTCTTTTCGATTATAAATTTTAAAGGATTCCAAGTCCATTTACACTTAGTTTCTCTAATTCATTTGCACTTCGATTTTCTTCTAATATTTCCGAGTTTATTCTTTAGCTAACAGTACATTTTTTACACTTTCAAGCTTACTATTCTCTGATAAATCTTCACTCATTTTCGATTCATTTTATATGTATTGGATCATTCACTGCTTTTCTCAATCTGATGGCTATATTTCTCTCCTCCATATACACTATAAGTTTTGTTATCCATGCCATCATACTTTTACTTGTTTTTAATTTCATATATTCATCTATCGATTCCAGGATCTTTCTATCCTTTAGCCTTACAGTTGTCTCATTCTACGAATGTAATCTGGTTTAATCTTCCTTTCTCGGTTTCATTATGTTTCTCCTCTAATATCCTCTTCGTCATTTAGTTCATCAAATATTTTGACCATATTCTCCTCCTTTTTTCAACATCTATAAGTTCTTTCTTTGAATGATATCATATTGTTTAGTTCTTATTGTTCTTAATGTCTTACTATCCAAATATAACTTCTGTTCTATGTAATCCTGCACAAGTTCTCGTACTAATCCTTCCATGACAGCGATGTTTTCCTTTTTCTTATGCTGATTTATCACCAGAATAAGCTGTGTCTATTTTTCTGATCATTTCTCATCTGTAACGGTTTTTTTCTTTTTTCTAATTATAGTATGATTCCTCATTCACCAACCGGTCTTTTCTTTCTCTCACAATACTTACTTTTTTATCCACATTTCTCGTCAACCGCTCCCCTCTTGATCTCTCAATTTCTTCCTCGTTCATGATCAATACCTCAAATCGTAGACTGCAATAAGTAATAAACAATGCGAAAACAGTAGTTCTAAATTCTCTTAGTATTTATAACAGTTTGTGTGTATTAGAAATATTTTATTGTTTTTCATCTTTTATTTTAACAATACAGTAATCTTCTCTGGTACTTTTCTTCCTTTGTCTCCATCTTATCTGACCCACCACAAGTCTGGGGTCCGAATCCAGAGACACTAATGGCATACTTTATACATACATGAACACCCTCTTATCATTACAGAATATTAGATCTATCATAGATTTTCTCGTGTATTCCTGGTTTTCTGAATTCCACCTGTACAATGTCCACTCTTTACTTTTAGGTCTTTATGATCGCTGCACCATTTCTTATGGCAAAGTTCACTAGTCTTTCTCCCTCTATACTAGTTTTAAACATCTACTTTCTTTTAACAAATCTTTAAATTAATAAAACTAACCTAAGTGTATCTGGAACAATCTTAACATTCAAAACTGCATGAAGTAAGAACTGGAGAATGTGTCTTTAAAACAATTGTTTTAATAAACATTGCAAAATACATGATCATTAATATTAACCAATCAAGATAATGCATTTTCTAACAAGCATGGTATGGAACATGTCTAATTAATAATCACATAACTTTTTAAGCACACACTTTTTATTTTGAGTAATTTAATCTTCATTCCTCTTATTTAACTCACTCCACAATCCAACGATATCCAGACCCTACTCAATCATCGTCCACAGCCTCTTCTCTTTTCCGAACCATGTTCTTATATATTGAATTAAATTTATATATATCTATTATTATATATATATATACATATAGTCTATTAATATATATATAATTAATATAATATATATATATTATATATTATTATATTTATATATATATTTAATTATATATTATATATATTATATTGTATAATATTTTGCAATACGGGCGAAAGGAATACATCATTGAATATAATGTATCAAAAATTGATTCGACCGCATCGTATTAAAGTTAGCATACATTCATATAATAAGATATATTTCTATAAAGCTAAAAAGATAGAAAGAAGAAAAAAAACGCTGCAATTAGCGTTACAGAATAGCTATCATTAAGAAAGATATAGCGGAAAAACTGACATGCTCTACTGTACTCAACTGGTCTATTCGTCTTTTTCAACTATAATAGTGGTTATACTTCGATTTGATTGGCCTGGAAGATAATTAACAAAATTGTTAGAATACTACAATGATCCATGATGACCAATTTATTCACAATAATAAATTAAAGACTACAGTTTATATTATTTTATTAAATATCATTATGTTTTTTTTTTTTATTTTTTTTAATATAATATATTATAATCTTATAATATATCTATTATAATAGATATATCGATAAATATACATCTACTAGATATATACAACAATCTATTATTACATATTAATTATAAATTCACGATACGTATACATATTTATCTTAACATATATTATATATTCATAATAATATACTATATATATATATATTATCACATAATAATATATATATATATATTGTTAGAATATTTAAAAATTCATGCACTAAACTTATGTTTCTCTTTACTACCTCAACCGCGTTTTGACTGCACCGAGCAAAACTTCTACGAATACAAATAAGATGCTTTTAAAGGCGTTTGCTACTGTAGTTAGATCGCTCGCGTTTTTACACGCTCTATTTGACGGGTCTTTTGGGGGGGGACATGATCAAAGGAAGTATTTAATCAGAACTAGTCGCTACATTTTGTCGTCACTCAAATCTCCGACTACGTCCGACTCCGACTCCGGCTCCGCTCCGCTCCGCTCCGCTCCGGTTTAATTATTTTAATTTATTGCACTTTTGGATAATATTTTTACCTTTCAGTATGTTTTTATATACAGTTTTCTTACTTAACTCCGAAAAAGTAATAATATTAGTAATAAGATTGTTTTATGCATAAGTGCTTAGTAAAAAGAGTTTTTTATAATTATTAAAGTATAAGGTGTTTTATTTAAATCTTCAGTAATAAAATTTTATATTTAGTAATTAAATGTGTTTACAAAATACTTCATTTCTCTGTAATAATACTTATAAATCGGTTCAAGTGACATTATTAGTACCGTGTTTAAATATTCTTCTCGCTATTCTAATTTCAAATAATGAAATATCTTGATAATAAATTTAAACAATTTTAAAGTAATATGAATAGTGTTGATAAATGATCTAGTAATAGTGTTTTTAGATACTCTTAGTAAAATTTTACATTAGTAATAAGTGTGTTACTACAAATGTCTTGCACAGTAATACCAGTGTTATCGTATCACTACAACTTAGTAAATTCAACATGTTTAGTAATAAGATGTGTTTTATATTATCTTGTAATAGATTGTTCTTATAGATAATCTTAGTTCTAATAAAAGCTTTAAATAATATTTCACGAAGTTACGCAAGGTTTTACACATTCAATCCTGTATACAGCGTTTTATACTTTACCTAGTAATAAAGTCTTAAATAATTTTGAGTATACATAGTAGGGTGAAAACTATCGTATATTATAATAAATTTATAATATTTTATACATAAGAGATGTTTTTATATATTTCTTGTATAAGAGTGCTTATATAATAAATAATTGGTATAACTAAATTGTAAAATTTTGTAATAGAATTTTACACTGATCTTAGTAATACAGAACTGTTTTATAGATTACTTTATAATAAGTCTTATAATAATTTTAGTTAAGAGTTTATTACAAATGATCTTAGTCACTAGAGTTTTTATAGATATACTTCAAGTAATAAAGCTTCATAAAAATTTATAATAGTTTTTTTAAATGACTCTTAAGTAATAATAAAGTAGTTTTTAGATATATTAAGTATAGAAGTTTTATAATATATTTAGTATTATGATCGCTTTTGGTATAACGATGCACGAATCTGATGTAATAATAAGAGGGTTCTAACTCAATGGAATTGTTGAATGCACCCATGCAGAATTACCAGCATAGTTAATAAGATGACGATTGTTCTTTCGATTTCGCAATTGAAAACATGAATTGACACTCTTCCTGTGTGCACAATTTTACTACGTTTTAAATTGTTACATACTTAATAAAATTACGAAAAGAAGGACTCTTTCACTATGTTATCTTTATATATCTAGATGGAGAACATTACCCATTTTAAAAAAAATCATTCGAGCAGTATCTGTCAGAATCGTAATTGGACAATTTATTCTTTGTTTAAAGG